>JAPYYW010000156.1:0-90169 GCA_030522545.1 Cremastinae sp. A BG-2022a | reverse complement strand
TGGGATTGACGGATGCGAAACTGCTCGAGCTCGGAACTCGAGTCAGAGTGGGGGAAGCGCTCGAGCGAAAAAGCGGGGAAGCGTTCTTATTGAATCGTTTTTATTGGGGTTGCGGACTGTATTTTTACCCGAAAAAAAAGTATTTTTTAATTGTTATTTTTATTTTAAAAAATTTGTTTATTTTATAAAATATTTAATTAATAGATTCTTTACATAAATTGGAATTCATTTGAAACAAATAATCTCACATACTCCACGTATTTTATTGGACTGCATTTTTTCGAAATTGTACAGTGGTCTATTTATTTTCTTTCTATAGATTAGATACTGTAAAATTTTTCAAGTACATATTTTTATATGAAAAAGTATTTTTTAATTTTCATTTTAATTTTAAAAAAAATTGTTTCACGCAGTATTTAAGGTATTCCTTGCATGAAATAAATATCTTCAGAATGGCCTGATACTTTTTTAAATTATCAAAAATAACTATTTTAAATTTTTTTGTAAAAAAAGAGATAGGTTACCGAGGTTTTAACCGAGAATTTTGGTTTTGAAAATACGGTTTTTAGCATAGGTGTTAATGAAAAAAATGTTTCTCCACAACTTCAATTGAAACATTTACATCCTTATTATTTTTAGATAATGAATAAAAACTATAGTATTAATAGATTTTAACGCGAGGAGCTTATATTTATCGAATAAAAATGCAGGATCATCGATCATTTGAAAAAATTATTTCGATTTGAAACTCGGAGCCCGTGTGTAACCTCAAAAATGTAATTTTATAATACATAATTTGAAAATAAACATAAAATCATGTTTAATTTTAGACAATCGTGTGTGATATCTATAATTATCAACTTATACTCATTTTTATTTCATTTAACAATCGTGTTAACAATTTTTGAAGAAAGTTTGTTAAGGGCTCTCGTTTAGTCCCTGCTAAATCCGCCCCTACGTGCAAGGAATACCTTAAGAGCTTTCGGTACAACTGACGAAAATAAATCAAGTTTTACATGTAAAAAGTACATGGAGTCAAAATTTGTTAAGAGCACGATGAAAATTTAAAAGAACACTCTTTGTCACTAAATAACTATTTCTATTAATTCAAATGAAATCAAATGATCTATAAATTGTTTTCGAGTAATCAAGTGTTAAAGTTACATTCGTAGACACGGAAAAAAGTACAGCTATATTATCTAAATAAATTATATTTCATGGTTCAATTGTTCGGAAAATACGTAGACGAGAATTCTAAAAAAAAAAGCTTGTTTATGAATTTCATATGAAAGAATATCCTCTCGAAATTAGAACGAATTTTAGTCATTTCGTAATGTGTACCGAACTATGTTAATAAAACGTTAATTTGGATAAATAGTAATTGATTTGAAAGAGAAATAATGTAAGGTGCATGACTGTTTTCAGACTGCAAGCGGAAACGTAGAAGCAAAAGTGATGTGCTTCTTCAGGCGGAGGGATTTGCCGTCTACATTGATTATGCTCGCTGACAAGCATCAGTGTGAGTAAATTAGACAAGACGTACACCTTTGATTAACGCAAACGTATCGCTGTCGCGTTGAGGATAGCAGGTTGTAACTTGCTCATTGAGACGCCCACCCGTCGTCAAGAAGGGGGGGGGGGCGCTGCGTGCCCCTTCCGAGTGTTATTTCACGTGCGAACCCAAACAATGAGGCAGGCCACCAAATTTTTGCACAACCTCGGGGCGAGAACAAGAGTGTATCAAGCTCTATATTTGTCATCCGCATCGCAGACCATCGAGCTCTTATTCCCGATCTAATCGGCAAAGCGCGCATCGAGTAGGCGACTCGCATTCGCGTCAACTCGCGTCATCTCGTTTCTTTTTCCCAGCGTCACGATCCTTGTGTTGTCCAAATTCACGATTTCATACTAATTTGTGCTTGCATTCATTGAATAACATTCAAAGTGTTCTTTAACCATCAACTCAAAAACATAATCCTCCGACTACTTTTCTTAGAATACCTCTGTGTATAATATTGTTTTCTTAAAATTCATTCATTCATTGAATATCATTCAAAGTTTTCTTTAACCAATGAACTCGATAACAAAATCCTCAGACTACGTTTTTTACAATAGTTCTGTATAAAATTGTTTTCTTAAAATTCTATTCAAAATTTGCATAAACTTTCTTTTATATCGTATGCATATGTTTTATTTTTTATTTTTAAGAGGTTTCTCTATGTAAATGGAGAAGAGAATTATGTTGTAATTACAAAATTAAATTTGGTCAATTACGATTTAATTATTCCAATTGAAATAGAATAATGAATATAAGTTACGATGAACCAAATATACTTGGTAATTTGAAAAAAAAATTTCCTCGGTGTTGAAGTCGAGATATTTATTGTTAAAAATAAGTATTTTCTGTAATCTCTGATACAAAAGCACGTGTTGAGTATTGCTATATTCAACGTAGCTTGACTTTTCAATGGACAAATACTTCAAAAAATTGCATTGCCCTTTATATTAAATCATATTAAATCGAAGATGCTTTTTCTAGATTTATAAAAAAATTCTAAGATTTTTTCTTCGTTTTTGTAATAATCTTTAAGTAAATTATCACAAATTAATTCATTCTATAAATTCAATGTCGTCCAAAGTGATGTGTACGTTCTACGTATTTACAAAAATGGCAAAAATAATTTCTTAAGATTTTTTTTATTACTGCAAGAGTCATGTAAAATTTTGAAAGAATTTAACGTTCAGAACTCAATATATTTAGTGATAAAAATCGTGATATTTAACACGTGTTCTTACGGAAGAGTACAGAAAATAGTATATTGTTTGCAAATAAATATCTCCACACTTCTGTGCAGTGAAATCTCTCAAAATCAAATACACATGCGTACATAATATTAAAAAAGGTCTCTGCAAACCTTGAATATAGAATTGAAGATTTTTCGATAGAACTATTTTTAAGTAGTTGTCTCGTCGATACGCCTTTCTTACGGATTCCACAAGAATAGGTACAAAAAAAACAATAGTATTATCAGCCTGGCCAACTTTAAAAAGGATTAACCGATCCAAATTTAAGATATTTCGAATGAAAAGTTGCTTATTTATCATGCATACTGTTCATAAAGAAACGTATATTTTAGAGAAGTTTAATTTTTTTTAATAATGCATAAAGGAACACATTTAAAGAGGATTTACCATTTTTCACGCAAAAATTTTTTTCCAGCGTTCGAATTTTATTCAAAATATTTAGAGAAAATATTTAGAGTAAGTAGTTTTATTGGTTCTGACACGAAAATTATTTTCCAACGTTTTTCACAAAATTTTAGCATACACTGAAGATTTATTCATTGATAAGCGGTCGTGTTGCTACTCGAAAGTCAGTTGATTATCTTTTCAAAAAACTCCTGATTATCATTTGCTTAATATTCCTAATCATTGATTCTTATAAGTATTTTCAATAATTAAAGGAAATACGTCGTCAGCTGGCGTTGTCAGTTTTATGAGATTAGAGCCCATTTTTCTATTTAAATTGCATGTTCTTTGATAATTATCTCGATAACCTACTTCTTTCATAACTTGATATGAATCGTTGATAATTAATTGAACAGTTACATTTTTTTTTATTATTTAATACTTTTATAATTCGATAAAAACATTATGTTGAGTATTACGTCATAAATCTTTGTGATAAATTTGAATATTTTTAATTAAATTTCTTCAGTAAAATGGTTTATAGCCTATATAAAATTTTGTTTCTTATTGCATAATTTCATCAACTCTACAACGTACGTTAGAAAAAAAAAGATTCATCCGTGAACGTTATTTCGTTTCTTTTCTAACGTCACGACCATAGGTGTACGTAAATTAAATTCCCCTTATAAAACGTCGAATTAAATAATAGCTAAATTCGTAAATAATCCCACGTAATTTCGTTTCTTTTCCAACGTCACGACTATGACAACGTGAAAAATCAGAATCGAAAAAATATACAGAGACCATAGATGTACGTAAAACGACAGTATATGTGGAGTTTAAAAATAATCCCCAAAATAAACAATTAAAGAACAGATATATTCGTAAATAAAATCATGTAATTTTGGTCTTTTTCCAAACGTCACGACTATTTCAATCCGGAACTTCACGATCATAAAAATAAACATCAACTATACGTGTCCCAAAAAGGACGGTGCATTCAAACTTCTAAATAATCTTTCGGGAAAAATTAAAAAAATTTTAAATAAAATATATTTGTAAAATATTTCTATTTGTATAATATTCGTATAAAAAATTTGAACACCAATGAAAATATGAATATAATGAAATAAATACCAATAATAAGATGAAATGATTTCGAAAATAGCAGATATTTTCAAGTAGTTCTTAGTCCTTTTATTCAAAATGGCGTCGCGGAGCTCAAAATTTCAAGTGCTTCATAATAAAAAATCGTAAAAAAAAAACAGAAAGATAGCGAAAAATTATTTTCGCGGTAATTGGGACAGACAATGGACGTGTACGGAATAATATGAAATATAATTTGGAGTAATTGCAGGGACGGTGAAAGACTCGGAACGGAGGGATATCGTTATTATCTGCCACCGTGGAAATAATTTAGTTCAGCCAACTAAATTCATTCAGTTGAAATATATTTATTTAATAAAACACGTATTTATTTAAAATAATTACAATTTAGTTAAATCAACAAATTTCTTTTCGATCACACGAAATTTCGTTCGATTTTCGGGAAAATGTCGTAGAACGTGTATAGGAACCAAAATTTGGTGAATCAAGCAAATTTTGAAATTTTTCACTCAATTAAGGAGGTATTATCTTTTCTCACGTGAAAATTATTTTCCAACTATTTTCGCTAAAATTTGGTACACATTGAGATTAATGTGATACCTATAACTTGTGTCGAAAGTTCAATAACTTCCACCGTCTGCAAATCGAAATATTTATTTTTGAAAATCGAATTTGTTTGTGACTTCACATAAGACCCCGTGTTAAAATAAGTTATTACTTTGCACAATGAATATCTCGAAATCTGTACGATAAATCTTTCTTAAATTTTAAACGTATTTTCATGTGCCATCAAGGAACATTAATATATTAATTTTCGTCAGATTAACTTGAAAATAATTTCACTTGATGATTGTTGCCTCAACTTCACACGTAAGACGAATGCGCGATACTATAAAATACAATAATACCTCCTTAAAAGAACATTTTTAAAAGACTTTTTTCTAGAATGAGAAAGTGAGGAACTGGCTGAACTGAATTCTTCTTAGCTGATCTAGACCGAAATGTATTTGAGAAATTTACTTCAGAAAATGAATTTTATAATTGTACAAATTGTATAGATTTTTAATACGAATTGTAGAAATTCGTTCTCTATAATTTTATAAATTTAAATTCTAACAAGATTTTTCAAAAATACATTTTCGAAAATTATTTGTAGAAAATGATTTTAGATCATTTACGTATTTCCATCACGTTTCGGTACGGAAAATGTATTTTAAAAGATCCATGTTCCAAATTTCTACAAATGCAATTTCTACAAAGTCGTAAAAATAAATAAAAAAATGTTAAACTAAATGTTTATTTGTCAGAGCAAAGACGAAAACAAAAAGTTGATTGTGGAAAGGGGAAGGGGAGGAGAAGAGATGGTGAGATATCGAGGGGGGGCGGGGTGGTGGACGCGTACGAAAATGGAGAAAACGGTGAAGCGCATTTGAGTGAAATTGCGTTACAGAGAGCCGTTGCTCACGCAGCGTGGAAGCACGGCCGGTAGTCGCCAGTCGTGCGTGCGGACTGCGCGCGGGGCCTCCCTTCCCTCCCTCTCGCCTCTCCGCGCGCTTCCTCTCCGTCCGGACGCGTCGTGTTACGATTCCTCGGGCTCTAGCTGATGTTGTAAGAACGCGAGAATTTCTCCGCGCTTCGTTTTTCGTTTGCCTCGTCCCCCGAACCCCGCCCGAGCCGCCTCTCGCGCGATCTACAACCAATTTTCATTATCGATTCAACATTCTTCCATTCTTCCGCGACCGTCCAACGAGCCGCTCGCTATCGAATATTTTACTAAATTTAACTTACTCTTAAATTAATATTATTATTATTAAAGCTTTATGAGAAAATTTTTTACAAATTTCAATCATCGAACGAAATTTTGATTTTGAAAAATGAAGCTCGTTATAAGAGTAATCTGAAGCTTTTTAATGACGAAAATTTAACTTTAATCCATTAAATATAATTTAAAATTTTCAAAAATTGAGCTCTGTATCAATATAATAGGAATAATTTCAAGTTTTTAAGTAATCGAATTTTGGACTCTTTTTCTTTCTCGGGAAGAATTGGAACGATTCGACATCGAACGAGAGATGCTCGCTATCGATTTTAAAACGATTCGAATATTGGACTTTTTTGGGAAAATTCGAAAGGTCTATCGTCGATTAGAGCATTTTACCACTCGTGACCATCGAGCAAACTGATCGCTATCAGATAAAAAGTAATTCAAGTTTAATCAAGTTTTTTTTTATTAAAAGTTTGACTATTTTTAACTATCAAACGAGTGGTTCGTTAACGAAGGATAAAAATTAGTTTCAGTCCAATTTTATTGTATTTTTTTTTTCATTGAGAAAATTTAGACCATTTTACCAATACGCTCGTTATCGAAGAAGAAATATAATTGAAGTTTGATCACTTTTCTTTTTTTATCTCTAGGAAAATTTTACTATCTTCGATCACAAAACAAACTATTCTTTATCGAGAGAGAAAAGAAATTATTAGTTTCTATATAATTGGTTTAATTTTATTCATTAAATCATCGAAATTTATCCATTCGCCAATCAAGCGATATATTCATTGTCAAAACAGAAAAAAATGGATTTTTCTACAGTTGGTTTCTTTTTCTACACAAAATTTACACCCTTTTATCATCGAGTGAAATTTGACCATCATCCAATCAAGATGTTCATTGTCGAAACAAAAAATTATTTTCTGTCCAATAAGCTTTGTTCGTCAAAAAAAATTTAGACCATTTCACACCATCGAGTGAAATTTGATCAATCGTCATTATCAAGCGAGATGTTCGTTATCGAAGAAAAAAAATTGGTTATCACAAAAATTGGTATATTTTTATATTTGAGATAAATTTGATCTTTTTACTCATGGAGTATCATTTGAATATTATTCGTGATCGGTAAACGTTCGATAAGGTAAACGTCTCAATAGTTGGACACCTAAGGGTTTTTCACAAAAAAATATTCAAACAAAAAAATCTTGTTTAAATTCACATCCAAACTATTGTCTGATATTTTAATGATCGAAAACTCATTTTATGTGTTAATTTTAGACAATATATATCTAGTAAATAAATACTTGATCATTTAAATATGTAGAATGTCCCAATAGTTGGACAGAAATTTGACTCTATCTCTAGGGTTCAGCGAGTTTGTTCCAATAAATTAAAGTTATGAAAAATATGTAAATCTCTTTGGATATGAAAAATAATCCATACATATAAATCATAAAAAATATATGTTAAAAATAATATAGAAAAAATTGTCGAATTATAGGGTAATGTCTCATGTATATAGGGACGTTTACCTTATTAATACATATATCCGCACGAAGAACACAAAACGAAATTTCCAACGAATCCTTTTTCTTCGTTAAAAATTGGACAATTTGTCGAGATGTTGATGAAAATGGACCCGTACCCGGTTCGAAATCTCAGAACAGTAAAAGCGTGTCATTTGGTAAAATTTGTTTTTCCCCGAGAAGCATATTCGGCGATATGAACGGCACCGCCGAGTCGCCATCGAGCAAGAGTCTTGAATCCCGAAAGAGTTGCCTCGAATTTGGCCTCTCGCGCACGGAAAAGACAGAAAAGCCGCACGATCGGGAGGATCGCGACTCAATTTCGTCCTGTGGATTCCTCTCTGGTATCGACGGCGTTGTTCCGACGACACCGTAGCGCGTACCTCCTCATGGGCGTCCGTCGTCTCCGCATCTTTTCAGGAATGGCTAAGATAATGAGACGCGGGGATTTCGCCTGGGATCGTATAATAAGTAAAGTTGCGGGGGATGGCAGGAGTGTAGGGTGCTCCGAGTGGGTGGTTGGACGGGATCGGGGGGGTTGTATCGATCTGCCGGGGGGGGGGTAAGAGGGTGAGGAGAGCGAGAGAGAGAGAGAGAGCAGCTTTCTCTCTATCCTCCGGTCGACCCTCGTGCTCTCCAACTAAATGAATGACTGACGCAGGGGTTCCTCGGCTATGTGTTATACACACACTCGCACCCTGCCCTCCTCCTCCTCCTCCTCCTCTCTTTCCCTCTGTAGTCTCAACCCTGATGCCACTTACACAGATCCACGCTCACGCCACATTCTCCGCATACACAGCCAAACTTTCAGAGAGAGAGAGAGAGGAAAATTTGTCTGTGGGAGTCCAAGTTTGTGCTGGAGCGAGTACAGCCTGAGAAATATATACGTATGCGAGCAAGAGCAAATTCACGTACATGACAAACTGAGAGAGAGTGTGCGAGAAAGTATGTGTGCCTGTTCCGAGAAAGAGTGCGGAGTTTGTTCGTGTGTGCGTGAGAGGGCAAACGTGTGTGTGTGTGTGTGAGAAAGAGCGAGTATGCAAGACGGGGAGAGAGTAATTGGGGGTGAGGGGTGCACGTATGTACGTTCGGACGAGGCAGCAAGAGAGAGAGAGAGAGAGAGAGAGAGAGACGGGGGTGAGAGGAGAAGAGAGCAGCTAGCCATCTTCATTTTAAGCATTTGCTCTCATCCTCCACACGCGTATACTCTCTCTCTCTCTCTCTCTCTCTCTCTCTCTCTCGCTCCCTCTTTCATCCCCCTCTCGTTTTCTCTTTTTCTCTTACTATTTATCCCTTTCTCCATCTCTCTCCCTTATTTTCTCTCGGCCATCGAGTAATCCGTCCACCCCTCTCTATCCGGCCTCAACTATACAAAACGAAACTCCCCTCTTTATCTCTCTCTCTCTCTCTCGCTTCTATTTCTCCTCCCTTGGCTTCCACCCGGCCGGTCCTCCCGAGGGCCACCCGGTCCGGTGGTATTTGCCCGCAATCGGACTCTCCCCCTCCCCGGCCCCGGGCCGCCACCCCTCTGGACCCTCGCGCTCCCAACGAATAGTCGAAATACGTTCCTACGGCGCCCCCGCCCTCCCTACCGCCCTTTCGCCCGCACCAACTTCCGACTCCCCTCTCATCTCGGTACCACGAAAATTACTCCTCTACCCGTATACCCAAAATCCCAAACTTTCCCCCACCCCCCCTCTCTCTCTCACCCTTATACCCCATCCTTTTATTTTTCTCCTCCACACGTCTCTCGCCATCTCACTCTATTATTTTTCTTCACCGTGTCTTTTCTTTCCATTTGGCTTCCCCCCGCCGCCTGCCCCCAACTTTTTAAAATTCTTTTTATTTTCTTCTCTTTGTCTCTTTTTTTTTTTCGTCTCTCGTTCTTCTCGCACACACGCGCCTCGCTCGAAGCACCGCTCGCGTTCTTGCCGATGAGAAACTCTGGAAAAGTCCGTGCATACCTCCCGAGTCTATAATGACGATTCGCTCGTACTCTCTCTCTCTCTCTCTCTCTCTTTCTACTTTTTACTCCACCACCTTCCCTGCTCGGCGGCGCCCCCTTCTTTCTCCCCCCCCTCTCTCCCTCCCCACCAACCCCCGCTCCCGTTGGCTTTCCCTCCCGGCGTCCCGCGTTTCTTCCTCTCATTTCGTTTTACGGAATCGATCGAGTGTCCGGAACGATCCTTCCTTCGCGTGTGGATGTGTGTCTCCGTGTACACACGACATCGTCGACGACGATGACGAGAGAAGAGCGGAGCTCGAGTAGCTCGCCGGAGACACGGCCCTGCCTCCGGTATTTTCCGGTACTCCGGCGCCATTTTGAGTACCGATACCGCCAACTTATCGCCGAGGGCCCGGATGCGAGACCCGTCTACCCTCGAGTCTCGGACCTCGCGCGGGACGAGCTTCCTCGAATCCCCGGATCGATGATCCAACGATTTATCTCCTTCCCCAGACGCTTTTCCTTCGCTGTCCGTTTTTTTTTCCACATTCTTTTTTCGAGACTCGATTTTTTTTCGGGATACCGAGGTTCAGGGGGTCGTGCTACTTTATCCACTGCTCGATTGAGTGTCTTTATAAAAAAAAAAGCAAAATTTGATTATTGTTTACTTGATATTCCAAGTAATTGATTTTTAAGTATTTTCGATGAAAATCGAAGAAAATGGGAGGAATATCTGTAATGAATGAGGCATCGAAGGTTGAATATTTCGTTGAAAGTTTGTCAATTCGCTTCATCGTCATTAGTTTTGCAAGATTGAACGAATTTTTCTATTTGAATTGATAATTGAAATCAATAATTAAAAGTTAATGTTACATATTTTGGTAATCTATACAAATTATTTTTCTTACTGCACACTTCTATTAATACTACAATATATATTTTTTACAATTTTTATTTAAATAAGATTCAAAGAATAAATATTACATCAAAAGTTAATATTCGTCGTCGTCAGCTGATGACATGGTCAATTTTGCAACATCAATACGTTTTTTTCTGCTCACATATTTTTCAACAATTGTCTCGACAATGCACCCATCAAGTATTAGAATTCTGATACATTTAATTTGCCAAGAAAAAAAAAGTTTGTTTTTGGAGAAAAATAAGTTGTGAAGCTGATTGCACGCATGTATTGCAAATAACGAAAAAAAGTAACGCTTATCATCAAAAATGAAAACTTAAGTAAATATTTTTAACTATTACAATTTTTTCTCAAAATTATAATTTACTTATTTTTAATTTTTATTTAATTCTACTACGAAGTAGAATTTTATAAAGTTAATGAAAACTATCGATACGAAAAATATTTTTGAGAGAAACAATTAGATGAGGAACGAGATGACGCGCGTTCACTATCCAGCGTATGAAAAATATGATGGAAAATTTTCAATCCGAAATCCATTTATAAAATTATACTAAAAGCTAAAAAAATTCAATAACGTCTAGCGATGAGTGTGTTCGTGAAAAATTAGAGTTTGAAAAACAAAAAAATTGGGTTTACAAAATGATACGAAAATTCACATAAAAACGAAAATATCGATAAAAATCGAGAGTGCACAAATTTCTTGTTAGATAACGCAAAAATTCGTATTACGTACGGACAGGAGACAATATTGTCGTATTTTTGGGATCAAGTTAGAATGAGCGGGGTGAACGACACTCAGAGAATGTTGAGGAACGAAAAAAAGAAAAAAAAAGCGACGATTGCGCAAAGAAAGTAAACGACGATAATGAAAAAAAGAAAAAATGGTAGAGTCCGCTTTTTGTGTGATGAAAATTGCAGTGGCAAGCGCGGAGCAGCAGAGGTCAGATTCCCCTGCGAGCACGCAGAGTCAGAAACTCGAGACACCAGACTCGACTAAGGAAATGACTAGTAAAGATGGGATTGGGCCCAAAGTGATGAACAAAGGGGGCGGTAAGGGTGGCTGGCTGAAAGCCCCACTGTCAGAGGCCCACGAGCCCCACGGTGAGTCAGCATTTCTTCGAGGAAAAACGTTTCACAAAAACGATTCAAATTTTCTTTTTTTTTTTAAACAAACAAACAAACATATTAGTTAATATTTCTGGCGAATCCAAATTTTTCGATTCTCACGTGTATTTATCTGCTCTCAAAACTAAAAAAAAAAGACAATGAGAAAAATATTATGTAAATATCTCTCGACTGGCGTGAAAAATATATGTTCAAGACAATTGCCTGATTATTGTATGTCATTTTTCATATCAATTCGATAAATTTGATAAAATTCAATTAAAAAAAAAAGAATGAAAAATAAATAAAAACGAGGTTAATGTAAAATGCTTGGAAAGGATTCGTCCAGTGAATGAAGTGCACTTTGAGTTTAAACGAGAAAAAGCCCATGATGATGAAAGGCTACTGAATCAGCGGCAGGATTTTGAAAAATTCTTTGTAATCTTGGTGAGAGCCGCTAATTTGGGCTAAATTTTGTATTTCACTGTAAGGCCAAAGAGACATGAAATTCGGGACGTTCGCTGGTGCTCGCGCTCCTTGAGACTCGGAGCGTGACACGGCGATCCGATACATATTTGATAATTTTTTCATTTTTTCTTTTCGCACGGCCGACTTGCGAAATGCCGGGCATTCGCGTCAAATTTCTTCCCATCGTGAACAATTTTCACGTGAATGCTCGGCCCGTTCGTCGTTAGCGCGTGAAAAATAAAATCTCGAAAGCTGTCGGGCGAATCCTGCTGCACTACTGTGATGATTCTTTAGTAATCTGAGGCTATTCCGGTTTAAATTTCAAACGAAACGTAGATTAAAGTATTTCGGTTGCTGGCCTCTCGCCTATTTTTCAAATATATATTTTTTAATTAATTGATTTTTTTAGTTACACGATTTTCCTTGTTTCTTTAAGTTGCCCATTTTTGCTAGTTCATTTTCATTTGGTATTATGAGTTATTCTTATTGATTATTCTTGCCATGGCCCGCGAAACACAAGTTTTGCTTCGTTCGTTCGAATGAATCGATTCGAATAGCGAAAAAGTAAATGAGTTTTGCGAAGTCGTTGCAGAGAAAAAAAACAAAATTTTATTCAACGTAACACGTAACCAAGCATCATCGCGATTGTAAGGGAAGTCTGTACTTTTTTTTTGCGTTCGACTGTCGATTACGGAAAAGAAAAAAAAGAAAAAAAAGATTATCCAAACACCCAATAAATCGTGAATTTTTCATTCTTAAAGGATTCATGAAGTTTCTGATGCGAAAGAGATATTCACGGGTAGTGTACTTGAAATGAAAAGAAAAAAAAAGAGAAAATCCTGAAAAATAACCGATGCAAGCTCCGTCCGAATGGAAAAAAGAAAAGCGAACGGAGAGCGAATCCGTCGCACTGGTCACAGAATCGCATTATTTTCCTCGTAAACACCGCAAAAAGAGACTCCAGTTACAATTTCGATTGCTCAACCACAATAATCATTTGTTTATTGCATTATTATTTGGCCGCGTTGATGTATTTATTTCGCAATGCATAAAGTTGGTATCGTAGTTGAGAAATTCGTTGCCGAGTTGTGCAGCATGTTCGCAAAACACGTAGAAAAATGATGGCGGAACGCCGAACGTTTGAACTTTATTAGATTTTTTTAACGAAACAGGGATCGACGAGGGGATGGTCGGAGGCGGAGGTACGGCTGAATTGAGCACGAAGCAACGTCACCAAATGAAGCACAGAGAACTGTTCCTGTCTCGACAGGTCGAGACAATGCCAGCGACTCACATCAGAGGCAAATGTTGCGTAACGCTACTCAACGAGACCGAGTCCTTGCTCAGCTATCTCAACAAGGAAGATTCCTTCTTTTACTGCCTCGTTTTCGACCCTACACAACGCACACTACTCGCTGACAAAGGTTATTTACTCTATTTTTACTCCAATCAAATTTATCTCACCCGAAGAATATATATATCTTTGAATAATTCTCTTGTTATACCGCTACATGTGTCGTACAAATTCCATTATAATATCGTCCGTACACACTCAATATGTCAGTATTAACATCCTAGCTGATTTTCAACATTATTTACCGCTTCTAATTTCAGATATTTCAAATATATATTTGACTATATAAATATTCTCCAAATATTCAAATAAACATTTGCTTCAGATTCATATCAAAACTATTGTCTGACATTTTAGTGATTCAAAACTCATTTCATGTGTTAATTTTAGGCAATATTTCTAGTAAATAAATACATAAATGTTTAAATATGTTGAATGTCCCAATAGTTGGACATTCGACCCTGCCTCTAGGGTTGAGTGAGTTTTTTCCAATGAATTAACGTTATGAAAAATATACTTTTTCTTACAGGAAAAATAATTCATACGATTTTATTGAAAAAAAAAATCATTCAAATATTAAAAATAATATGGCGAAAATTAGCCAACTATTGGGACGTTTACATATTACCTCTGATTTGGTTCTTATGGTTTTTTTTTTGGAAAAAATATTGAACTATGGATACATACATTCGAAACATTTGAGAAAAAAACTGAATAATTTTGACCACTTACCACAAACAGAAAATAAAGTTTTCTGTTTTCTGCAGCTAAGAAACTTTATACTAAAGATTGGATTTTAAAAAAAACCAAAAAAGTGTTACCACGAATAATGCCAGATTTTGAAAATCATCTTGGACCTTCTATTCCAAATATCGCAAACTTAGATCGATGAGTTTTCTAGAAAATTTATCACGACGTTAAAAAAAATCACACAAATATACGTCATGCGAAAAACATCAAGATATTAATTATTGAAAATTGTCACTTTTTGTAATCTCCTGTAAGAGTCATGTTAACTGTGACAACTGTTTAGAGTAAAAGTATGGTAGAACCTCTTCAAATATACTTCAACACGATGCTGAAGAAGATGTGTGCAATTTTTAAAGAAATATAGAATTATGATTTTACATTTAGTAAAAAATTCGAAAGGGATTTGGTAATTTGCTTGAAATAAACGTATGTAACTTTTTCAGGTGAAATAAGAGTGGGAAGCAGATACCAGGCTGATGGAATAGCCACGGCGCCTCTGACGCCGGCCGAGAGAGAATCGGACCCGCGGAGATTGCAGGACCTCGAGACGTTAGTCTGGACTCCGCGACACTCGTTGACAGATCGCCAGATCGATCAGTTCTTGGTTGTCAGCCGTTCGGTGGGAACGTTCGCTCGTGCCCTCGATTGCTCCTCCTCCGTGAAACAGCCCTCGCTCCACATGTCCGCCGCAGCGGCTTCCCGCGACATAACCCTCGTAAGCTCGAAACAAAAGCAAAATATGTCTCTGTACTCGCAAACACCCCGAGGAAACGGAGTTTTTCTGCTATTTTTCATAATCCTGTAATTTCAGTTTCACGCTATGGATACTTTGCATCGACATAATTACGACGTTGCCAAGGCGATGTCGTCGCTCGTACCGAGCTCTGGTCCAGTACTCTGCAGAGACGAGATGGAGGAGTGGAGCGCTTCCGAAGCGAATCTCTTCGAGGAGGCTCTCGACAAGTACGGCAAAGAGTTTTCCGACATACGCGCCGACTTTGTGAGTATTCCCTGAACTTTCCTCTCGAGGATGTTCATGCGGATTGATATTGAGAATTCTCTTAACGCGGTAGATACACCACTCTGCTCTTCAATTTATCCACTCTGTAGGCACTTGTATATCTGTATCTTAAAGATTTACAGATACGGTAGTAGACGTTTCGAGAGAAGTTGAAGAGTGGACCGGAGCGTTTGCCCTTTCCACCGTAATGAGTTTACGAAGGTTATTTCAATAAAATATTATTCGCAGTTGCCGTGGAAAACGTTGAAGAACGTGATCGAATATTACTACATGTGGAAAACGACGGACCGTTACGTGCAGCAGAAGAGAGTGAAAGCGGTGGAGGCTGAAAGCAAACTGAAGCAGGTTTACATACCGAATTACAACAAAACTCCGAGCTCGGGAAATCCACCGACGTCCGCTACCATTTTGCCCCTGAGTAACAGCAATAATAGCAGTAACGGAAAGGCGATCAATGTTCTCAATGGAAGTAGCAATGGCAATATCACGAGCGACTGCGGTGGCATGCTCATGGTCGGCCTGGGTGGAAAACCGTGCGAGAGCTGTCAGAGCTCGCAGAGCTCACAGTGGTACGCTTGGGGACCGACTCACATGCAGTGTCGCTTGTGCCAGCCGTGCTGGATGTATTGGAAAAAATATGGCGGTCTCAAGGTAACTCAACGATGCAAAAATATAATATTAAGAGGTTGCACTCGGTTAAAAAGAGCAGTAAATATTAGTAAATGTGTTTTGTACTTCGATATGCCCCCCTTTTCTAAACTACGATCGATAAATTATACTTTCGAAATGTGTATAAAAAATTATATTCTTATTGAATTGTAAAGGAATCGCTTCTCTTGTAGATAAAAAAATGATTTGCTATAATTTTTTGTCGATCGTTGCAGGTACCATCGCGCATAGACGACACGGATTTGGATCGCAAGAGAGGCGGGGTTGGCTCGGACGAGGAGAGTAAAGGAATAAGCGGGGCCCACAGGCCTCACCGTTGCAGCATTCCGGCATGCGGCAAAGAATTCAAGCTCAAAGCTCATCTGTCTCGCCATTACGCGAGCGCGCACGGTGTCGATTTGCGTAGCAGCGGGGCGGGAGCTGGCGGCGGAAGTGGCTCCCCGCGACCCGTGATGAAGACGCGTTCGGCATTTTATTTGAGAACTTCGGCGCTCGCGCGGGCCGCTCGCAGACTTTGCGCCGCGCAATTGCGCACTCGTCACGCGGCTCGTGCCCCGCATCAGCCGGTAAATGCGGCCCCGCTTCGGCACTTGTGCGCGTCGCCTCAGCTTACGTCGAAAAGCGCCGCTGAGCTCAGAATTCTGGCTCGAGCGGTCCGACCTAGACCTCGTCCCCGCGTCACCGACATCGCGACTCGCCTCGGTGATCCCTCACAGAAACAACCCGGCGAATGGGCCTGGCTTGAACTCACTGCCCCTGGACAACGCAAACAGCCCGATCGCGTCTCGTTTCCTAGACCACCCAAAGCACCAGGTACGTCCAAATAAATAATCATATATCATCCTCAACAATTCTAACATGTTTTTCTTTAACGCTTCAACAAATGTAGGAAACTTATTGCTAAAAAAATGAACATAAAAAAAGGAAACTTGATGGTTAGCTCTACTAAGAAATTGTGTGTTCGCACAAAAGTAAATAAAAGGGAGTAGTAACGTTAAAAAATAAAATTAAGGTGTAAAAAGACTGCAAAGTAAAGGGACTGGATAATTTTGGAACGTTTTTATTGTCGCTTACTAATAATAAGAGATCCATAGATGCCAAATTGCGGAATTAGACACTTTATTGCAAAATAACTGTACGGTTGAATACTTACATATTTTACAAATGTATTCTATATATTTTATAAAGCTTTTTGAATAAGAGTTCTGGTCGGACGACTCAATTTTACATAAACTCATAATGTCAGTGAATTTTCTGAAGAATTTATCGAAGCATGTGTATTTTAAGGTAGTTCTATATAGTTTTATCGATTATTTAGGAATTTGTTGAAAATTGGGACAGTCATTCTTTGATACGTTATGCATATGCGTACCAAATTTTAAGAGGTTTTACCACGTAGAAATTGAGATATTTAGTGTTAAAAATCTCAATTTTCAGAGCTCTCCCATAAGAGCCCGTGTTAAATATTTCGATTTTCAATCCTAAATATCTTAAAATCTAGATGGTAAACCTTCTTAAAATTTTGCACAGCTCTTTATTGTACTTCTAAGAAGCTTTCGTTAGTTTTTTAAAAAATCCTACGATTATGATTTTTTTTATTTTCATACGTACCTAGTAAGTACAAGTCACCTTGGATGACCTTGAATTTTGAGTATGTTGTTCTTGAAACAATTTACAACTTTTATTAATAAACTTAAGCTCTAAAACCACATGGTATGGAGATAAATTGAAATAAAAACTTTTGATTTGACTGTACTCATATAGAACTACCTTAATGTAACTTTGAATCTTCACGTGGTGAAGCTTCTTAAAATTTGACACACACTTGCGTGTGATGCCAATTTAAAAGAAAATATATATGTTTAGTCATTTTGTGCAAGTACCTCGTTAATATTGGTAAAAGAAATTATTGATCAGTCACGATTTTGCATATATTTGTTCGATCACAGCAAATTTAATGAAATAATCTTCAGGGATTACCAAAATACGTATTAATAAAGAGAAACATAAATTTTTTGTCAGATGGAAGTCTACTGTATGAGAGAGTACCGAACAAACCGGAAATCGATAGGTTGCCGCTCACACCGCCCCAGCCACAACCGGCGATGCAAGCGCAGCAAACGATTTTGAAGCGCACAAGGCCACCCTTTGACGAAATCAATGGCTCGGACGGTGAGTGGATAAAATGAATATTTAAATAAATCATTGAGTACGAGGAAGATGGCAAATATATCGTTATTAATTGATTGTTGTATTTTTAGGTATCGCAATAAGTGGAGGAATTGGTGGGGCGCCTCCGGCGAAACGAGCCCATCATTCCCAGCAAGTGCACCCGAAGCAACACGGTTTGGAGCATTCCACGCCGCCCGTCGTGCCCCTTGTTCCTCCGCTCAACGGGAGAGCCGCTCATCCACACTTTTTGCCACACGGCCAGCCACTTTCCAGGAGCAATGCACGCAAACAAGTTATTTCGTGGATGGATGCGCCCGATGACGTTTACTTCCGTGCGACCGATCAGACAAAGTGAGATCAGCGTCCGATGCTTCTTTTTCAAAAGAAGAGCGTCCTCCGCCCGATGGAACGTGCCTATTTAAAAAACGACAAAATTATTTTCTTTCCAGGCGAATAAGAAGAACGCTGACGTCGGTCGAATTGAGAAGAGCGGCTCGCAAGCCCTGGCGCAGATTGCCGACGCCTCTTCACGCTCCTCCACCTCCTCACACGCAGCGATCGGCGGTCGCGGCCGCGGCCGCTTCCCGCGGCGAAGACATGGTCGTTATTCTCGACTGAACGAGCGCGCTGACAATTCGTCCGGCGAGTTACCACGAACCAGTCAATTGTGAGGAAATTATGATCTTTGATTGACAAACCGAATAGGCAGTGTGTGCGTATGCGTGTGAATTCCAAGTTGCGTGAAAATTCTGTCGATTCTGCATCATCGTTGTGAGATATGAAAAAGTGTGTGAAAGAAAGAGAGAGAGAGAGCGCGAGAGAGAGAAATCAAGCGAGCGAGACGAGAATGAGAACTTTAATGAGACGGAGTAATTCATTACCGCGTTGTGCAGAGACTGAAATAATGAGACTTTGATCGAAAATTCGTGAATTCTCGATCAAATTCGAAGTGAAATTCGAGAATGGCTCGATCGTAAGAGAGCGCATTGCAGTTGACCATCTGCGTAGGCATAAAAAAAGAAAGAAAGAAAGAAGCGAGTCGAACAGCGAAAAAAAAAAGAAAATTCTCCGAATGCCGCGAACACGATGGACGATTTCTATGAATTAATGTTGAGCGAACTTAACGAATCAGGTCATTCGCCGTGAATCATGATTTTCTATTCGTATTAATTAATTATTGTTGTTATTAATAATAATAATTATTATTAATTGAATGTACATAAACATACGTAACACATTCATAAACGCATAAACCTACACCTCATCCCTCGGTCCTAGTCCTTTCTTTCCTTTCCCCGAAGCCCGCTCCCAGTTCCCCTTTCCCAAGTCAGACACGATGTCCACGCGGATACCACTCGAGGTTGGTAGATAATTCGGTACATGCGAGCTAGCAATGGCTAATGTACGATTGTGCTTGTCGCATCTAGCAGAAAACGAGTGCGAGAATGCGATTTTGGAAGAAGAAGGAGAAAAACATAAACAAATAGAAAGCAAGGAAAATCGAGATGTAACGCAAAAAGGAAGAACGGGGAGAGTAAGAGAGCGAGCGCGAAAGAGTAAGAATGCTCATTGTGAATATTTTTATTAAATTTTCAAGTTTGATGACTTCCGTCGAAACAATTAATAAATAAACATAAGCATCGCTCGGAAAATATTCATCTACGTATATTGTCTTTTTTAATCCTGTTTCAATGCTTTTTTTTTACAAAAATTATTCGCTTTGAGTTTATTCCAAAAAGTAATCGATTAGTTAGTCGCAGAATTAAACAGTCTTGCCATCTATCGAGCGTTGCCAATACTATATAGTATCTTGAAAAATACATATAGATGGCGCTACTTGTTATTTCTAAATCACTTTGGTGGGGTTTGTGCACAATAACACATTCGAATAAATCTTCTTTATTTGCTCATGAGAGCAATAGCAATATTTATTTCAATTGAATAAAAGTACGGCGAGGAATATTGCATTAATTGCGTGAGAACTGTGCGCGTGGTCGAATTGAAAATAATATGGGCATCTTTTTTTATCTTGGGTGTCGCGTCGGTCTTTCCGACAATTTTCATCATATTCGAGCTGGGAAACTCGACTTTTTCCCGAAATTCGTTTTCCGTCGCTCGCGAAATAAACTACTCGATGTTATTTACGATATTTCCTCAAAAAAAATTCTTCACTCATCTCTACACGCACATAAATTCTGAGAAAGATTGATTTGATCGACGATTTTGGGAAAAAAAACCGCGTTTTTTCATCACCGCGTTGGAACGGCACGAGTACCCGCCAGTGGTCGTTTTTGATCAAATGGTCGTTCTTCCGAGAAAGACCGCAGATCGATTTGGTCGACGATTTTTGGAAAAAAATACCAAAATTTTCCATCCCCGCCGGAACGGCACGGGTACCCGCACCCGAGGTCGTTTTTCATCAAATTTTCGTTTTTCCGAGAAACACCGCCGATCGATTTGGTCGACGATTTTGGGAAAAAACCGCGTTTTTCCATCATCGTCGGAACGGCACGGGTATCTACCCGTGATCATTTTTCTTCAAAATGTCGTTTTTGCGAGAATGACCGCAGATCGGTTTGGTCGACGATTTTTGAAAAAAAAAACCAAGATTTTCGAGAAAACAAAACCTAGGCCCAAAAATTAATATATGTTTGTTTGTAATTTATAAATTGGTTTCACTCTCGTTCGGGGTTAGGGAGAGGGGGTTTAATTATTGAATAATGATATACAAAATGGTTATTATCTTAATTTTATTCGTTGACGAGCGAAAGTCGACTTTAAAAACAAATACAAATTAATAAATGTAATTTCATTTAATAATTCGTAATTACATTTATAATGTATAATATTATATTTATAATTATTTACAAGCAACACTGGAAAAAAAAGAAATGAAGAAACTTCTAATTCCAAAAAGGAAATAAATATTTTGTACTTTTTTCGAGCTTAAAAAAATAAAGGATAACAATTAAAAGAATAAAAATCTTATTTTTTTAAAATAAAAATAAGAATTAAATAAAATAAGAATCGTACGTTTTTTCCTATACAATTGCTTTATAAGTACGTGGATTTCTTTTCCGGATTAATACTTTTCACGAAATGTAGTTTTAATGTTTTAATCGTGTTCAGGACAGGTCAACGTGTAAGAATCGTACGTTTACTTCTGTAGAATCTCTCCTTTTTGTTCACATGCCTAATATTTTCTAAATTAGTCTTCTTTTGTTTCCAGTCACGTACCTTTCGAATAACATATATATTAAATAAATTTATTCTTATTTATTACTTATACTTCCGCTCATAAAATAATCAATTTGTCGTCACATTCATGTTTGCACACTTTCCTCTCTCAAATTTTCCCAACTTAATTGCTTTTGTATAATGAAAATTATTTTAATCGTGTCCGATTATATTCATATTTATTGGCACTTACCGCGGCATCACACAACTGCGCGCTCTATCGACGAATGTCGCATTCTCTAACGAAAAGCTCATTCATATCATTCTTCAGTACTTGAGTCGGCTTCGTGCATGACGTTGAATGAGTTATTTGTTTGTGTGTAGATTGATTCGTCAGTGGTGAATAAGTGAGGTTATACCGACTGTCTCCACCATACCCCGTTGATGGAATCTCCGAGGACGCTTCCGAGTCTGATGAACGTGAAGGTAACGTCGCCGAACTCAATGCCTAGTCAGGCAGCTCTTCGCGAAGAGGACGAGCACGAGGGTGACGCGGAGTCTGTTAAATTGCCGGCGGCTCTCGAGCAAGCTCTTGCCTTCAAGAACGAGAGAGCAAAGGAAGTCGGGGCAGACCCGAATGACATATCCGTACCCGGAACGTCGCCTCAGCGCGAGAGCAACAGGGACGAGCCGTCTCTGGAGTTTATCCTGCCGGCGGCGAGCGAGGAACGGAAAGCCGATGGTAAATCAGGAAAAAGCAAGAAAAAGAAGAAGAAGAAAAAGAAGAGGCACAACGAGATCGTAAAAGCTGCTGCTGGAGAAAAGAAGGACGAGGACGCGAATGGAAACGCGAATAAAAACGAGATGCCGCAAGTTGAATATGTCCAGGATGTTCCTGGAATTGGGGACCTTGAGCCGATGTACAGACAATTTGCCAGGGTATTCGAAGCCTTCAAGCTCGTTGAACCTGATACGCAGAGTTTGGACGGAGCTGACAAGGCTGAGGCCATAGGCCAGTATCCGCCGAGCAGTATTCCGGCTATAATTCCCAACAAGGTTGTACCGATGGATGATTTTGAGGACGAAATGGGACAGCAGGTAAACACCCAGGCACCCGGTGAGAACGGAGTACCGCGTCTTTCCAAACGGAAACTTAAGAGGCTGACGAGGTTGAGCGTGGCTGAATTAAAACAGCTCGTCGGTCGTCCGGACGTCGTGGAGATGCACGACGTGACAGCTCGCGATCCGAAGCTCCTGGTGCAATTGAAGGCCCATAGAAACACAGTGCCGGTCCCGAGGCACTGGTGCTTCAAGCGAAAGTATCTCCAGGGTAAACGCGGGATCGAGAAGCCACCGTTCGATCTTCCAGACTTCATAAAACGCACCGGGATAACCGAAATGAGGGCGAGCTTGCAGGAGCGCGACGACACGCGTACCCTCAAAGCGAAAATGCGGGAACGAGCCCGTCCGAAGTTGGGCAAGATCGACATCGACTATCAGAAGCTCCACGACGCGTTCTTCAAGTGGCAGACGAAGCCGCGAATGACGATCCACGGGGATCTCTATTACGAGGGCAAAGAATTCGAGACGAGACTGAAAGAGAAGAAACCCGGCGAATTGTCGGACGAATTGAGGACCGCCCTGGGGATGCCCGTAGGACCGAACTGCCACAAAGTTCCGCCGCCCTGGTTGATAGCGATGCAGCGTTACGGGCCACCACCGAGCTACCCCAATCTCAAGATTCCAGGACTTAACGCGCCAATACCCGAGGGCTGCGCCTTCGGTTACCACGCCGGAGGCTGGGGAAAGCCGCCCGTCGACGAGACCGGGAGACCCCTCTACGGGGACGTCTTCGGCGTGGCCCGTCCACCGGGTGGCGATCCCCTCGACGAGGAGGTCGACCGTGGAATGTGGGGCGAGCCCGAATCGGAATCTTCCGGCGAGGAGGACGAGGACGAGGAGGGCGAAGAGGCCGGGGACGGGGACGCCGATGGGAGAGAGGACAACGACGCGAGCGGCCTCGTAACTCCCGGTGCCGAGGGCCTCATAACGCCCAGCGGCATTGCCTCGATTCCGGCCGGCCTCGAAACTCCGGAGACGATCGAGCTTCGAAAGAAGAAGATCGAGAGCGAGATGGAGGGCGGCGACACCCCAGCCCTGTACACGGTTCTCCAGGAACGGCGCACCGAGGGACTCGGCGCTAGCATGATGGGAAGCACTCACGTCTACGACATGACTGGAGCCGCCGGAGGTCAAGCTCCACCCTCCGTTATCGCGGCACGGCGAGGTATCAGCGGCGCCGCTGCGGAAGCTCGCGCCGAGAAGGACGGCGCTGTCGAGCTCGCCCTTGATCCGAGCGAACTCGATCTCGACTCCGAGGCCATGGCTTCTCGCTACGAAGAGACTATGCGCTCACGCCAGGCACATCTCAGACGCGAGGATCTCTCGGACATGCTTCAGGATCACGTGCAGAGACAAAAGGTTTGCTCCCTTTCACTCTTTTCCATCCTCTCCCCTCCCCTTTTTTTTAAGGTACTTTTCTCGTTAGCACTGACAAAATACGTCTTTCTTAGAAATTACACAAAAATATTCATACAAACTCAAAAATCAATATTAAATCCTGCTCATAAATGTCGAGTCGTACAAAATATTATATTTTTCGTTATAACTCTAATTTGGTTTTTATGTTTTTCTCAAAAAAAAAACTAGAGAACTACAGATACGTTTCAATCATTTGAAAAAAAATTTTTTTTTAAATTTTATTACTTTCATTCGAACATATATTAAAAGATTTAATTTTCTTCAAATAAAAATTCAGAAACTGGAATTTCCATATACTTTTTTCATCATTCCTTCTTTTTAAGAGAAACATTATGTCTTAAGTATTTTTAAGTATTTTCTATACTTCTATATTTATTTTTGGTTACCACTCTCCTTAGGAATATAAACTACAATTCTAACATTTAAAAATTGTAGATTTTGTTTATTTTATTGTTTTAATATTTCATTTCTTTTACAGAGCAAGAGGAAACGTCAACAGAATCAAGACACGAAATCATCGAAGAAGTACAAGGAATTCAAATTCTGAGTAAATATTGTGCAAATTGGACTGTTTGAAAAGATTTTCGTCGATGGTGAAATAGTCTCGAGATACGACGATGTAAAAATCGCAAACTTCCCAACGAGGACGATGGACTCTGTGGGCTGTATTTATAAAACTCGAGGGAGTATTGCAGCCACTTTTAATTTAAATCCATTGACACCATCGAGCTTTTCCTTTTTTTAAAGGTTTCTATCGCTCCATACGATATTGTATGTACATTATAAAGATTAAAAAAAATAAACTAACTAATACTGCGTGAAAGTTATTACAAAAATATTTTTACAAATTGGTATTTATTGCGCGACATTAGACTAGATGCTTCTTTTCGAGACCGCGGGAATGTTGAGTTGTTACATGGAATGTCATGAGAGGACGGGAAATTATGTGAAGCACTAGCAAAAGGCATGGTAGAGTGATTGCTATTGTGTATCTGCTTATGGCAGTGCCGATATCCAGCCAACTTCCTTGAGTCGTTATACCGTACATTAGCGGCAGCGAAAGAAAATCGCCCAGTAGCAGGACAGCAAGAAAAATTGACGAGGAAGCGAACACGCGATTGGAGCATCCAACGAGTATCAAAGGTATTGCTAATTTAAGTAGAATCAATGCTGTCATTGTGAACGGTGAAAATATCGTAATAAAGTGACGAGTCCATGTTGGGTCGAAAGAACTTATACTCGCCATGTTTCCTGTGCCGAAGAAACACAAGAGCGTGTAAAGCATCTGTAAATTTCAAAAATTATGTTAAGGATCGGTATGGAAACTTTGTACGATCAACGATCGATGGACGATTGAAAAAATAAAAATATTTGAAATATCTATTGACTTAAATTGGTACATGATGAAATAGTAAAGGATACGAAAAATGCAGCTTTTGTAACATCCGTTGAAGTCATCGGTCGTTCCTTGCCACTTTTTGCTGATTTGGTTGAGGACTCTGGTGGCGGCCAAGCGAGCAAATGAGCTGCGAGAACGAGGTAGAAGAGTGGCTCGTAAGAAGCCGAGAGCAGCCCCAACGGACACAATAAGCCGTAAAACACTCCGAGGATTCTTTCGCGGTCATTTACAGGATAAAGACAAATGAATAGAGGCGTCGTTATTAAGATAATCCACGATAAATATTGACGTCCATCCACGAAGCCAGCAACGATCGCCGCTGTTGTCACGAGTCTCGCGATTTCCACAGCTCTCAAATACGTATTCGGCAATTTAATTACAAAAATACCAGCAAGGAACAAGCTTGTGAGTCTGAAAATTATTAAATTATTTGTAAAAAATAAAAATAAACTCATTACCGCGTTCTCTTACACTCACACGATATACGTTTGAGGATTGGGCCCAACGACTGGTAAAAGAGGAAAAATGGCAAGACCCATTGCTGTCAACCACAACTGAGGTTTCGCCTTGTCTATTAAAATTTTTTGCAACGCGGCAATAATCAGCATTCCAATTGAAAATGACCATCTGACAATGAGACCAGCGTACATCGATGCGATCAGCAAAGCAGTGCCTACTATTGGTGTTTTCAAGAATGCAGTTTTTTTCTTTCCAAATGAAGACGAACCTCTCATCACGCTTCGAAAAGCGAACCATAATGAAACGAGAGCAACAAGGCCGTAGCCTGGTACCCTCCAGCCTGGACGACCTGAAACTTTTTTTCCATTCTTACATGTACACAATTTTACTAATATTTTATCAATAGCATTACGAGTACATACTTTGGTTTTCGACAAGTATGATGACCACGATGACTAGAAATATAACATTTCCCACGCGAAGACGAACAGTCGTAGTTTCTTGTTTAAAAGTAGATGAAGCGTTTTGTCCAATATTTGCGAGTTTCATAAAAAGAACGACGATCCAACCGAGCCAAGTAATGGTCAGATAAAAAATAAAACGATTTCTTTGGTAGCCTCGATAATAAGACAATAATTCTTTGCTGAGCAAAATCGCTTGCTCGCCCTCTCTAATCGCTTCTCCAATTATCCCATTAGACAGATGTGAATCCATGTTTCGAATTTTCTCATCCAACTCAATCTCGCGCCAGTGAATATCATTTGGATCGTTTCCACTGCACAGGATTCGATTTGCTCTCACTTGTACCTTCAACTGGGCTACGTTACTTTGAAGAGCGGACGCGCCGTAAGTGTCGTTTGCCGACAGCAAATAGTGTCGGTGTAAAACACCCTAGATAAAAAAAACAAATTTTTTTGAAGCATGAACAAAATTTAACCGAGAAAATGATACAACGACTCACTTCGTTATTCACCGGAATGGGAATTCCTAGGAGTGTTGATATCAACGGAGCGATATCGGCCTGTTCTATGTCATGACGTTTGTAAGATTTTCTGATTCCTGCACCCCAAACGACGAAGGGAGTCTCAGTTTCGTCCGGTGAACCACTCCCGTGCGATCCCCAGTCGGTCATACCGTGGTCCGCTGTGAATACGTAGGCAGTCGCATTGTCATTGAAATAAGCCTCAGTTCTACGGACAACCTTCTCAATCTCGCGATCCACGTATTTCATGTTTTCCTTGTACTCTCTGCATCCAAATTTAATAGCGAAATGGCTTCTTTATCTTTTCATGTTTTCTCTTAAGGCAAAGTTTCAGGAATCAAGGCAATAAATATATCATTCTGCACGTTTTTCTCTAAAAAAGCAAAATTAAAAAAAAAGTAGAGTCACACGTTGTTCTCTTTTCAACGGGGAACAAGATGAACTCTAGATTTTTTTCAAAATATGAGAAATCTCAAAGAAAAACGTGATTTTAAAAAAACTTTGCAAATGCTTCTATCCTCAATTTTCTAACTTTGCTCAATTTTGCTCAAAGTATTGAATCTAGATTATTAAAAAAAAAAAATTATCTTTATTTCGATTTGCATCTAACATACTTGGAAAAGGGTTTGCTCGTGTGACCAGCTGTGTCACAACCCAGGAGATGAAAAAATAAGATCACTCCATAAGTATTTTTGACAGTATCCGCATCAGCATCGAGCCACTGAGAGAATCTTTCAAAAACCCAAGAGTCCAGTTGAATGGTGGATTTGGCAGAAGCATCAAAGTCCTGCCATTCGTTAGGGTAACTTTTGCCGTGAATCCTTTCAGAACTTTTGGCAAAGATTGGTACAATGTCAGGACTGCCCCAAGCCCAAGTGGAGCTGCTCTGATTGAAAACAGAATCAAAATCCACCGGATTTTCTTTCCAACCTTTGAAAAGAGCGCCAGGGTCCTCATACAGACCTGCAGCTATTGCTACATTTCCTGGTCTCGATTCTGTCGGCATTCTTGTATGCGATATGCCCCATGCTCCTCTAGAGTACATTGTGTCTCTGAAAAGATAGTTCAAAAACTTGAAAAATCTCCTAAAAATAATTAATAACCAAAGTGAGCTGATAAATGCAAAGAAAGGAACCTTAGAAAGGAGGGTGATTCTTCGATAAATGTACGAAACCTCAGTCCATCGGCTACAAAGAGAAAGAGTCTCTTTGCCGGAGGTCCTGCCGGTGGTTTTGTTACTGGCAATCCTTGCAATATCGGTGAATGAAAATTTGCATCCAGGATACCCCAGAGAACAACCAAATGCATCAACAACCCCCATAACACGAATGAGTATTTGTCGAGGTTGTTGTTTCTCACGTCAGTCTTCATATCGATGACAGAGACTCTGAAAACTGAGTCCCGAGTTCCTCTCCGTGTCACCTTCAATTACGACAACTCTTTCTTTTTTTATCGTTATCAATTTTGATCGTTGTCATTTGAAGCTAACTTAAATATGTAGTAGATAAAAATGTAGACTGATAACACGATTTCTTTTGAAAACTCATTGAAGGAACGAACTCTCTTGCTTCTATAGCGGCACATGGGGCGCGTTCGACTTGCGTCCGCGGAGCTCACGTTCATGCTCGAGTAGTACCATATCTTTTAACGCTTTTATTCTATTGGACGTCCACCCGTTCCATTTACGGCACCACGACTGCGACGAGCTCCGTGGACGCAAGTCGAACGCGCTTCGTTTTCGTTCGGGTCATAGAACGTATGTAGAATTACCGTTGTTTTTTCTCACATATTTATTATTAATCAACAGTTATATTAATTTTCACTTTGTTAATATATTTGGACAATAGTTGAAAAACTGCTGCTCGATCATTCAACTGATGTATATAATTCTTTGAATTGTGCGCATGCGCTCCGATCGTCGAACGACGACCCATCTGCCATCTCGTTGGCGGGAAGAAAGCGCGGGTTATTTTGCTGCAACGGCGAGCCCTGTCCGCGAGGTTGGAGTCTCTTCTCCATGCCTTTGTGTTATTTCGTTCGATGATACTTGTTGCTCGCCCCCGTGCTGCTTGCCCCGCTTATTCCTTTTTTTTCGACGGTCTACGAACCATCATAACCGACACGCGTCCCGCTCGTTTTCGCACAAACTCGCGTCTTTGCATCGAATTTAAGTTCGTTCGTTTCGGAATAATTGAAATTTGAGAAAAATCAGAAAGATGTTCGAGGCACGCTTGATACAGAGCTCGATCCTGAAAAAGGTCTTGGATGCCGTGAAGGACCTCCTTACCGAGGCGACCTTCGAATGCTCCGATTCGGGTATTCAGGTACAAGCCATGGACAACGCTCACGTTTCCCTCGTCTCGCTCAATCTGAGAAGCGATGGCTTTGACAAGTACAGATGCGACAGAAATTTGTCCATGGGCATGGGCATACCAACGTGAGAATCTCTTTTCTTTCTATCGCATTTCCCCAATTGACGATTTCATTATTCATCACTGGCAACCAATTTTTCCTCTATTTTGCAGCATGTCAAAGATTCTCAAATGCGCCGGCGGAGAGGACACAGTCACCATGAGAGCTGCGGACAATCCCGACAACATTACTTTCATATTTGAATCTCCGAACAAAGAAAAATTAGCCGAATACGAGATGAAACTTATAAACATGGATACAGAGCATCTTGGAATTCCTGTGAGCACTGTTTCAAATAATCGGCAGTACGTTGGTTCTATTCTCCATTTCTCTACTCGTTTACATATTTTATGTTCAATTTGGCTGTTGAAAACGCCAGAGGAGTTTTTTTTTTTTTGAGTAAATTTATTCCAAAATCGTCAATTGTTTTGAAGCAGCCAAATTCAACACGAAATATGTTTATGAGTAGAGAAATAAAGAGTAGAGCTAATGTGCTGCCCACATGGATTTCAAACATTTTTTCTAAAACCTTTGTAATTGTCTGCTACCAGGAAACCGAGTATTCGTGCATCGTCAAAATGCCATCCCAAGAGTTTGCAAGAATATGCAGGGATTTGAGTCAATTTGGGGATGCCATAACCATATCCTGCACCAAAGAGGGAATTAAATTCACAGCGACCGGAGATACCGGATCTGGTAATTTTTCCCTTCTCTTAATTATTCTTCAACTTTTCTCTTTTTTTTTTACTCACCTTGCAGGTGTACATCTTCGGACGTTTGTTAATGCTCCACATTTTGCCTGGAGAAACTGATAATTTTCAATAACTACGAACGAACGCGTATCACTGACTGCCCGATTTTCTCTTCAAGAAACGATTAGCCGACGATCTCCCCCTCTCCGTGTTTACGTTACCCCGTTTCGAATGTAGCTTGAGTGAAAGAGAGAGAAAAAAAGGTTTGTGCTCGTGTCGCGAAACTAATGGAATCTTTTGAAATTTCAGCGAACGTAAAGTTGGCCCAGACCGCGGAGTCGGATAAAGAGGAGGAAGCCGTCGTAGTCGAGATGCAGGAAGCGGTGAAGCTGACCTTCTCCTGCCGGTACTTGAATTGTTTCGTAAAAGCAACACCCCTCTGCCCTCAAGTACAGCTGTCGATGTCGAACGATGTTCCGCTCGTTTGCGAATACAAGATCGGCGAAATCGGTCACATAAGATATTATTTGGCCCCGAAAATCGACGAAGAAGAAGCCGACTGATTGTTCCTTTGTTCCCATGCTCGGCCCAATCGAAAGTCAACCAAACACAAGTACACAGACGAAACGAACATCGATACTTCGTTCTCACTTAAGACTAATAAGCGCAACGCGAACGGTTTATTATTCCCGGAAATCGAAAGTTTCATCACACGAAAGTATTTCGAACAAAGTATACTAATCGCGCGTCGGTGACAAATGAACGATTGTCAATCAATTGCAAACTTTCCTCCACTCTCTTTTTTTTCTCATTATTTCGAAGATAATATATTATTCAAATTTTACATTTAAAAGTTATTTGGCTCGTCACAGTTCTAGCGCAACGTAGAATTGACACTAAAATTCATAATGGGATGACACGTTCACAATTATTTAAAAATCTTCTCCTTGTCACATTCATAAGTTTTACATTCGCCGTCATCGACCGTGACCGTTTTTATGATTTTGTTCACTTGTTTTAAGTTTTTTTTTTTAAAGAGGAATCGCGCCTGTAACGTGTAAAAAACAATACATTTTGAAACAAAACAAAGATCTTTTTTGATAATTTTTGAGTATGCCTTGTTTTTGAATCCTACAGTATAGTCAGAAGATCGAAAAAATGTGAATATTTCTTGATTTTCATTCCTATATATATTATTTTTATGTGTGTGTATATATATATATATATTTATATATTTATATGTATACGTATAAGCTACTTTAATATAAAAATACATAATTAGCTTATGAACTGGGGGAATAAGTCGGCTATCGCGTTTGGAATAGCCTAGAAATACGTGGTTTTAATCTTCTCTCATTTCGATTTTCATTTTATCTTCGTCTTGTTTTTTTTTCTTCTTCTCTCATAGTGATTTAGAATTCGCTGGGAATTCTGGAATCTTCGAATGTTGATTTAAACTCGAAATTATTTTACATTATATCAATAGTATCTCTCACTCAAAGTTGCACGAACAAAGTTGTTCGCTACGGGATTCCGAGTCAGACTCGTTCTGCCGTGCTTATTTTGTTCTCTCTCATTCGCACGCTCTTTCTCTCGATCTCTCCTCACTGTTTCTGAAAAACACGCACACTCGAGGTATTCTCCTATTGAAGCTAAGTAGATCTTTGGTATGTTTTTATTATGTATAAGTACGTTTAAAAAAGAAACGAAAGATTTATGAACGAAACGGGCTTCTCTTTTTCTCGTTAAAAAATAACGATAAACGCAATGATACTTTGGCAATTATTGTTCAGCCTCTTGGATTCGCAAAATTCGTGATTATTGCTTCGTATCGAAAAAACGAGTTGTGAAATTTCGACGGTACACTGGCTGCGGTATTTATATTTTCTTCAGGTATTTTAAATAGCAATCGGTAGTTAAGTTTAGTACAAGTATCGATAGGAATAGTAATAACTGGAATGGAATCAGGTGCTCTTCACAAATTTGCGACTCTCCCCTTTCATTTTTTACACAATTATCCGTTATTTTCTCTCGTAATCGTGCAAGAGGATAGAAAAAAAGAACGGTACCGGCCAGTTCCTAATACTTTGCGTTAATCTACTTAGAGAGACTCACTTTGATTCTGCACAACCCTCACTCACAGAGTCACAAATAAAACGAACGCCTCTTTGTAAAAAGCTTACTTTTTGCCTTTACACTCAAGACGCAATCTTTGGAAATGTAAAATACTTTTTACAAAACAATGAGAATCCCTTGTGACTGCTCAAACCTATTTTCCTCCTTCTTCTCTTTACCGACGTCAGTTATGAGATTTAGCGCAATAAATATTATTCTCTCGGAATAAATCTCGGCCATGAAGAAGCAAAGAGCGAAAGGAGGAAGGGGATGGGGAACGACGACGCTTAATCGCTCTCGTAAATAAGTTAAGAATTTACTGGCAGCAAAAAAATGCGCGAGAAGCGTCAAATTTAAGTTATAAAAACTGCTTTCACAGCCTCTCATGAGCAAATTACTTCACAGGGGGCTAATACGAAAAGATATATGCCTTTTTGTATCAACCGTATCCATTGAAGATTTAACTTGAAGAGTACAAATAATATAAATAAATAAAGGTCAAGTCGTAGAAAGTGTTTTTGTTTTTCCGAGTGTCCAACTGCGTTTTGTCGATAAGAGTGCCAGTACATTCTTAAAATATTCTCATTACATTACTGCGCATTCTCCCAATTATTCATCTTTCTTTTTTCTTCTTCTTCTTCCTTCGGTGATTGAACGAGAGAGTCGAATTTGGTGAAAAAAGAGAAAAAAGACTCTCCGCGTTCAGCGATAACTTACAATTGAGCTTATTCTTTGTTTTCCTTCTTTGCTATATATTTGGTTGAAATTTTTAGAAAAGAGGAATGCGCGGATTGAAAAATAAGGCGATCTAAGCATTTTTGGTACCGTTGCTACCGTAGAGACTCGGATGGACGAATTTGTCGTGCAATGTTCGAAGATGCCTCAGGAGGTTGCTCTTCACGTTGAAGCCCTTTTTACAGTAGGAACAGAGAAATGGCTTTTCTCCCGTGTGCGTTCGTTGATGGATCACCATCGAGGCGTGACTTGGAAATACTTTTTGGCATATGTTGCACAATTTTTGATGACTGTGAGCCCTCTTTGGTTTCGGCGGTGCCGAGTTGTTCATCAGCGCTAGTTGTTCCTCCGTGTGCTCCGTTTGTATGTGACGTACCCACTCCTGCGGTGTCGGATACATGTTCCCGCACAAATCGCACTTCAACGGTGGAAATTCTTTGCTCTCGTCGTCAACGTCCTCCTTCATGTCCAACAATTTTTCTATACTTTCTGTCTTACGCAATAAACAAAAAAGAGAGAGAGAGAGGCAACAAATGAACTCACCCTCCGTCTCTTTCGCCGATTTTCCGTCATATCCGCGTGGGTGAATTCGATGTGTCTGACCCAGTCGGATGGCCTGTTGAACGTTTGACTGCACATGTCGCACGTAAGCGGGGTGTACTCCTCTTCCTCGATATCGCCATCTTCGTCAGCACTGTGTACGATTTCCTGATTCGTCGTTAAGAAAAATTCGTACAATGAGAAAAAGAATCGTCGAGCTTTTCAGCTACTTATCGCATATATTAAAGAGAAAAATGAACTTACCGGTTTTATGTCGATCTCGTGGTCTATCGTCAGTGATTCCGACGTGTCCATTGATTCTTCCCAGTCAATCGGTTCGTCCTTAACCAGTAGCTCTAAATTAAGCTCGGTCTGTCGAAAAAAGTCGTAATCAGCGAGATACTGTAAAAGTGGAGTGAAAAGAGGGAATGTTGCATGAATCTTACATTTTCTCCAACTTCGCTTCTCGATTTGGTCGATTCGACGTCGCTGTTGCTGCTGCGCTTCTTCTTTGGATTCGTCTCGACGTTTTCCTTGTTGTTCTTGGCCTGTTCGAAAAATGTGTTCTCCTCGACGACGCGCTTCGTCTCGTTGGCTATTGTCTTCTCGTCGAGCCTGTCCGCGCTCTTTTTCTCGTTGCTCTTGGAAACCGATTGACTCCCGGGTACGGGTGTACTCGAAGGAGCCGGCGAACTCTCGGGAGGCTCGACGATCGTTTCCACGGGTAGCGCCGTTTCTACTGCTTTTTCCGTCTGCACCGGTTGCACCAGTTTGATCTTTTGCAATTGTCCACCTGTTGCCGGCTGTTGTTGTTGCTGCTGCTGCTGCTGCGGCTGCTGTTGCTGTTGTTGCTGAGGCTGCTGTTCTCTAGACTTATCGCGCTCGACCTTTTGATTGTTTGACTGTATGTTCTCTTTCTTACTGCTACTACCCGCATTGGATCTCCACAGGCCACGTACGCGCAGTATGTCTCCAGCTTTGAGGACACCCTCGAGCTGGTCGTTGGTCACGGTGGCCTCTCCGCTGTACATGTACTGAATAAGAATCTTCAGCGTGCGGTATCCTATCTCAGTCGGCAGTACCTGCATTTGCGCAAACACAATAAAAACAGGAAATTTCTTTGATAACGCTCCTTGGCAAATACCCTTTCTCAAGATACTTGCCACTATGATGGGTGCATTTGTGTTTGCGCCAAAGTGACACGTCTGAAATATGTGGCTGAGGTACGAGGAACAGGCTGCGAGAACAAAACGGTGAGCGGCTACGTGTCTGCCGCAGGAGGTGGCAAGGAGAACATCCGCGAAGGATTCCGAATGGAGCAGAGTCGCTACGGACGTGTGAAGATGAGCTCCGTAACTGTGCCACTTCAACTGATAATTCTCGGATGCTGCGATTGCCATTTTTTCTGAAACAAAGCATATCATTGGATCCTGCGTAACTCCAGTTTACAAATAATTCTCGTTCACTTTGAATTAGTCTCGTGCAAGCTCTATTTTATCGCAAATTCATTTCCCGATTTGGAAAAAACACCGTTCGTTTGTTTAGAGAAAAAAGAAAAAAATGCCTCTGTAGCGAATTCGAAACTAAATAAAGATCTGTCGCTCTCGAAAATAAGTTATGTACAAGAGACTCGATGGCTCGCGCGGTAATTCTCTCAGGGTTTGTAATCGAATAAACGCTCGAGGTCTCGGAAAAACGTTGTTATGACGCTTCTCCCGAGCTCTCGCATTAACCCTTTTCTCCTTTCCAATAATTCTTCCGATTCATTTTTCACTCGTGCAGCATGAAAATCACTAGTGAAACACCTGCAGAACGATATCCCGTAATAATTTATCCCCGTGATCCTGAACGCCGGTCAAAACATAATCTGCGCGCCAACGTTCTCGCCACAATTATCCGCAAAATCATCTCTTCATCTCCGCAAGCTCGATTTCTTCCTCTCCCGCCCTCTCTCCCTCTGCCGCTATTTCTCAATCTTGTCCGATCCTCGGAATATTTATAACTCGATTTATCAATATGTTGGATGAACTTGGACAGTGTAAAAAATAATACACATTTACAAAAGGCATGGGAATATATGGCATATATTGCGGATGTAAAATATAAAAGATAAATATTGCACTACTTGGCAGACGAGCGAAGTATAAAAGGGGGGCACGAAACGAGGAGGATGGGGTTAAATAAGGAGAGAGAGAGAGAGAGAGAATAATTACCTGAAGACATGTTTGGCACGATCAGCTTCGAAATAAAAGTAGTTATTATATCCGTAAATTAGCACAATAATAAAGCACAATAACAGAGAGGAGCTAGGACGCGTCGGCGATCCCGAAGGAATAAAGAGTGCAGCAGGTATGCTCCCGTTTGGTCAATAGTCTTGCACTAGGTTCAATAACGAGAGTCTACTTGGCGATCCGTCGAATAATCGACGGAAAAGTAATAATCGAGTGTGGCGGGGTCGGCCGGGGGGAGAAGCTTCGGAAGAGCTTAGCCGCGTATCGTTCCTCAATTGATATACTATTCGCAATAAGAGTGTGAATCTCTTTCGGTAAATCACATCGAAACGATACGAGATGGGGGATTATACGATCGGAATCCGAGGAGTTTACTCGTGTTCGGTCGGCGAACGAGCGAAAAATCATGAAACGGATTGTGACCCGAGTGAGTTTGCGCTTCGAATGATTTTTCCAACACCACGCGTCGCGGTGTTTTGAAAGGCGCTTCGCGAACGGGCCACGGGGCAGATATGAGCATCGAACCGCCGCGTAGGGGCCTAAAAATCGATATTTCGGTCTTTGCTCCTCCATCCTCGGTACGAGAGGCGTACGTGTGCCGCGAGCCCTCTGTCTCTGTGTGCAGCGAGCGTACACGAGCGCTGCTGTTCCGCGGCATCGGGAAAGAGAGACGAGGCGCTTCGCCCTCTCTCTCCTTTGTGTAAGTATATCGCGCCGCCGGGTAGTAGTAGGGTGGCTTTAACTGCATATCGATTTTCCTCGGCTACCCAATCGCACGCATCCATTTATCGCATCGATCGGTCGAGCTGATTTCAGCGTTTGCGTCCGTCCATCCTTATTCTTTTCTCACTTTCTCCTTACTCCCGCCCCCCCCCCCTCTTTATATTTATTATATATTATATAGATATAATAACCGTTGCTCATCCCCTTGAATCTCTCTCTTTCGTCTCTTCACCTGCTTATACAACATCCTTCTTCTCCCTCAACATTCGTCAACGCATACGCCTTATTCCTTATCATTCTCCGAAGCATGCACTCTCGTTTCTCTCATCCCTCACCGCCGCCGCCGCCGCCGGCTTGCACACCGACGCCCCGCGCTCTCTCTATCTATGTACCAATATCGATTTTCATCTTATACTCCTATATTCCTTCTTGTTCATTCAAAATGGCCCTCGTCCGCGTACTTTGCTCGATTAATGGCCTTACTCGTTCTTACATCTATACTACAGCGTCGTATACTACAGCATTTCCCTCTCACGCGTATCATTACTCTCCTGTTCGTACTTGCTCGGACAGAGCGCGATTCGCGCCGCTTACATCCACCCTTGTATGTATGTACTTCTCGCCCGTTTCCCGACTTCGGGACGTACCGCGACTTTCATTCGCGTTCCATCTTTTCTGTACTTTTTTTACTTTTTTTCTACTTGCGAGGATTGCGAGTACAAACGGAATAAATATGTATTTTGTCCTCCGCGCTCGCGCTAAGGGAGCACGATGAACGACGGAGCGCGCGTCTCATGCGTGTGTTCGATCGAACAAAAAGCATTGGTCGGGCGGCCGGTCGGCGCAATGTGTGTACTATATCGAACATGAGGAAAGGAGAGAAAGGATAAGAACACGTTTTGGATCTCGTGATCTCCAAAAGCGTGGTAATACTGCATTGCGTCGTCGACCTATTTTGCAACGGGGCCGCCAACTCGCGCCCTCCCTCTCTATTCATTCCGCTGCTGGCCGCACAACCCCCCCGGAATCACTTTGACGCACGGCTCGCGTGCTTTTTTCCCTTCTCGCCAACGTGCACACATGCACGACCCCCCGTGCATCTTCGCGAAATAATCAATTTTTCGATTTGCAAGACCAGCCGGGAGTTATTACGATGCGCGAAATATGAGAATCTTATATCGACTGTACATTCTCATCCACACAATAATATATAGACGCGATTTTTCTCCGTGTTCTCGATAATTACGCGATAAAGCAGGTTCCAACGAGCACCTCATCGTCATTCCCTCCCTCCCCCTCCCGATGCACAATTTTATTTTGTTACTTTTCATCTCTGCTTCGCTACAACAATGCGTACGTAACATATATTTGCGAACTATAGTTTATACTTTAATTATTATGTTTTTCATGTATTTTATTCGAAACGAATTTCAGAAATTGTCAATCTTATCGATTATTTCTTTTCTTCTAGAATCCTGATAAATGTTTCGTAAATCTGATTAATTTCTAACGATCATAGATGAGAAAATTGTAGCTGCACCTCTTGCCCGTGCTTCGTTTTATCAAAATCACGTGGCTCCTTGGTGAAGAGAGAAAGCTAGGACGCTCGATGTCCATCAGGTAGCGCTGTGGATCTGTTATTTTTTATTTATTTATTTATTTTTTTTCCCCCCCGTTTCTTTATTCTTCGTCGCTTAAAAGCCCGAATTTCGAGATTCGGTAAATATAGTAGACGGAGACGAAGCGGGTCATTTTGTTTTGCATCGCGGTACGGTTTGGAGCAGATTACTATCGCGAAAAGTATTCAGCTGAATCGAGAGTGTGCTCCGATGCGGCTCCAAGTTCGGTCCCGTGCATGAGGACGACAGACGGGGGAGTGCAGAGTGCGTGTGCAGTACACGCGGGCTCCCTACATCTCCGACCGAAACGAGAGCCTTTCCCGAATTCTTCATCATCATCACAATAAAATAAATAAACTTTTGCGAATTTTTCGCTCCTTTTTTCGATAACAAAAGCAAAGCGTGCGCGCGCGCGCACGTCCACGCGAATACAAACGCGAGTCTCTCGAGTAGCCTCTCGACGAATCACCTTGCCGTGTTTTTATCTCGCGTTACGTGAATAATATGTTCTCACGAGTGTAGCAGCATGAGTAAGATGTGATTGTTGTACTCGCGGCCGAGTCGAGGCGGCCTTCGACACTCGCGTGTCTCCTCACTCGCATCGCTTATTCGAGATATGTAGTATTATATACAATATAAAAAAACAGTAATGGCTGAAAGGTCTCCTCTGACTGTTAACTGATACGCATCTCGGAGTACAAAAATGTTGCGTCTGCATCGGGACGAGAGGTGATACGCCTTTTTGTACGGTCGCGCAACGTCAACATTCGTTTGGAGCTGTGAGGACCATGTCTCGTTTGCCCGCGTTCTCTTGCCGCTCCTCGTCCCCATCAATTTATTCTCGTCTACGACAGAACAATAGGTTAAGTTGATGAGGATAGATACGCCGAGGTTATCTCTTTCCAACGATCGAGACGCGCTCCCCAAGAGCTCACCCGATTCGAAAATCCCCCAAAGCAAATTGGTAAGTTTATCTTTATTTTTTTTTTTTCCTTATTCGAATTTTGATTCATTCGTCTGATCTGCGCTGTCATTCCAGTCACAAAATGACTCATGTTCTACGAAAGTGGGAATTGTTTCCCGGTCGAAACAGATTTTGTTGCGACGGGAGGATCATGATGGCTCCACGCACAGGAGTTTTTGGCCTAACGGTCTGTCTTATCTCCGGCACCAGTGCTCTTTTTTTTGCCTACGAGTAAGCATCGCTCTCCCTATTTTTTTACAAAATTTTTTTTTAGGGTGTCTGGAAAATAGTAATCGAGGCTTTTTACTTTTCTCTAGCTGTCCGTATTTGGCAGTTCACATAACACCAGCCATTCCGGTAATCGGCGGACTCTTGTTTCTCTTTGTAATGTCCTCCCTCTTCAGGACAAGCTTCAGCGATCCTGGCGTCATTCCGAGAGCGACGCCAGACGAAGCTGCCTACATAGAGAGACAAATAGGTAAATTTTAACACATCCCGATACTATTACTGAGAATAGAATTTAATACTTTGTACAATTTTTTCTAAATGTACCATTCGCTGTAATTAAAAAATACTTGAATAGTATTAACTTTTGAAGTATCAATAATTATAGCAGTCGTTTAGATCTTACATTTATTTATTTAAAGATTTTATTAAAGTAGTTTTTATGATTAGTAGAACTTTTCTTTATGTAATACATAGCTTTAACTTGCATTATCCTTATTTACTGCTAATAGTTAGTGCTTGAGGTCTCTCAGGTTCTTTTTTGTCCTTTTATGCAAAACAATTGTTTTACTCCGCGTTAAAGATCGGATGTTCAATCGCTAATATCTTCGCTAAATTGTCGACAAGGGCATGTCTTTTCGTGTGAATTTCGTGACTGGGAACTTTTCCAATCGTTTGATCCCAGAAAATGTAATTAATATTTTTGACAGACACCCTTAAAATCTTATTTTTATTGCAGAAGTCCCCAACAATGGAAATTCGATAACTTACAGACCTCCGCCTAGAACGAAAGAGATTCTTGTCAAGGGACAACCAGTCAAGCTCAAATACTGTTCCACCTGTAAGATATTCAGACCTCCAAGAGCCTCTCATTGCAGTCTATGCGACAATTGTGTAGGTACGTCCACAAAATGGGATGAAAGTGGTTGAACTCGCGACCAAGCGTGACAACTCGTTAACGGAAATGATGTTTCAGAGGCATTTGACCACCATTGCCCGTGGGTTGGCAATTGCGTGGGTAGACGAAATTACCGATACTTTTATGCATTTATAGTCTCGCTTGCATTCCTCTGCGTCTTCATATTCGCTTGTGCAATAACACACCTCATAATGTGTACGTATTATTTGCAAATTTTTCTAGCTAACGATAACTCTGAGATGAGAGCTGCATTCCTTAACATCGTTTTATATATTTTTTGTTCCAGTAACGAGAGACGACAGGCCATTTCTCGAGGCTGTAAAACTCTCACCCGGAAGTGTCGTCGTCGCTGTCGTCTGCTTTTTCTCAGTCTGGAGTATTCTCGGTCTTGCTGGTTTTCACACTTATCTCACAACGAGCAATCAAACGACCAACGAGGATGTCAGTAATCATATTCCCTTCCTAAATAAATCTTGGAATAATTTTATTTTCATTTTTCTAATTGAATTTATACATTTTCCAGATAAAAGGCTCATTCACGAGTAAGCGAGAACAGGAGAATTTCAACCCTTACAGCCAGGGGAACATTTGTAGAAATTGTTTCTACGTCCTCTGTGGGCCAGCTCCGCCAAGCCTTATAGGTAACGACGTCGTCATCGTCGTCGTCTTCTTCACGTCTTTCTCAATCGCTTTCTGCGTCCGATGCACTCAAATTCGTGCTTTCTCATTGCAGATCGTCGGGGTATCGTTACTCCAGGATACATGGCCGAGCAGGAAAAAACTCTGGATGACTGCGTTTCACCCAACACATACAAAGCTTACGGGACTGTAAAAATAACGCAACCGCAGGTGAGAAAAAAGAGAATCGATTGTTTTTCATTTGATGGTAAAAGAAAGATAGATTTGTAAAAATGAAACTTTGGTGGTGTAGCCGAACGGGATAAGCATCGAAACGACACCAGAACTGACCGGCTCGATGAACAATCTTGTCTCGGGACAACGTTCACCTCGGATCGAATCTCTCAACGGTGAGTTGTTACAAGGCGGAGGAAGAGGAGGAGGAGGAGGAGGAGGCGGAGGACACTTTCAGCCCCAACAAATAGTAAAATATCCATATACAGCTTACGATAGATATGTAACCAAGTATCCCGTGGCAAGAGTGGCAGCTTCCGCGGAAGAGCGGAGCGACCATTTCCGAGAGAGCAACAGCGTTGATCCTAAAAAGTACACTTATCAAAATTGTGACCAAAATTTCCAGAGTTACCGGCAACCTTGTCGAGACGAGTGTCACCGCTCGTCCGACAATCACTTTATTTACGATAGGACTAGGATCGATTTGCAAAAATATCCCCAAAGATACTCCGAAGATAGTTTTAGATACACCAGGGAGGATAATTCCGCTTGCATCGAATTGCACAAATCTTTTCCTCAACGTTCTCGGGTAGACGTTCCCAAATTATCCACTTCCCAGCAGCAGCAGCAGACCCTCAAATACAATAATTTAAGATGTTCCCAGCAACATTCCTACCCCAAAAATCTTTTGCCGGTTAGGCTACTAGGAAACGCTGGTATACCGATAATTGGTCAAACCGCCATTGGCCTCGTCGTCAATAGATTTGGCTCGGCACCTCTTAGTCATGAAATTAATTTCCCCGATAATTCCTTTTGCACGAACGAATCAACAGAGGATGATCTCATGAGTAGACGCTTCATTGTCACCTCTATGAGCGATAATGATGATATTTAACCCTCCCTCCTTATTCTCACTATTTTTACAAGTTTTTATTCAATATTGTCCTCATCCATTCCTTCTGATTTTGTCAAACGACTCATATTTCTCATCTCGGTAAATTTGACCGTTTCGGTCACACTCACACTTTCTCGTAATTTTTCAAACACTATTTTCCCTCGTAAAAATATTTCATACACCCAGGATATATCTCTGTAAGGACACGTATCTAAAAAGTACTCCTTTCTTTGTTTATAATAACGACTCGTTATCGAGGGCGCGCTCCATACTCTTTGGTAAGTTTCTCATCTTGTATTCTTGTAAGGCCCTTTACTTTTTGTTTCGATGCATCAATTTTGAGTGACCTTTTGTGCCTGTCTTTTTTTTTTCTTTTTCTATCCTTCAATGCTGCTTCTCCTCTTAAATGGGATAAAAAATGTACTCGCTAGATTTTCGGAGATCTCATACATTTTATATTTGATTAATAATGATTTTATGATTGCGAATAGCTGCTTGAATCAGACTTTTTCGAGTCAGAGCGCCTCTTTAACACGAGTATAAATCCCAAAGGTTATCAACGCCTCACATTTTTAATTTTATTTGCAAGAAGTAATTTGTTGTAATTTATTTTGTCGCGGAGTTGAGGAAGATTTATTGACGATGATGGATGAATTTCAGGTAGTACGACAAACAGTGTGAGCCAACTTGTGCAAAACGAAGTGCCGTTGGCATCGTTCGACATACCGCCGATGGATATCGACGAGATCGCCCCGTTGCCAATCCGAAATCAAAATGCAATGAGCTCGACGGGTATCGATAACGCAATCGCACCTGTCGCCGTAACGACGCCGCTCTCAGCCTCCCGACTGAGGCTGTTGCAGGACACGACGATGATCGAGTCCGCCCTCGATCTCGACTCCCTCGACGATTCCAGTGTTGGACGCGGCAGTCAATCCGGTCTCATTAAAATCCCGGTTATATAACACAATTCTCTTTCATCATATCGAACAGTCATTATTTTTTACGATATCGCTCTCCACGATTATTCAAAAATATCTATTTCCCCCCGTAATAGTAATACGCGATCCATCGACAATGATCACACGGATCATTTGTCTTTCCTCTTTAAAAACTTACTACTACTTTTCATCCCCTCAATAGTGAAAATTCACCATGTCGCGACTGAATCTTTACACGAATACGTTTCGCTTTTTTTTTTAATTTAAAACAAAAAAAAACAGCGAACAAGGCAGTTTTCCGTCTTTCGAAGAATCCCCAAGGTTGTTTAGATCGGTATATAAATATTTTTCACATATAGATATTTTATACTTGATGTAATGGTTAAGATATTGGGCATTTTTTTTTATAAACGGGGATACATTTTCGAAAAATTTCCATTTTTTTCTATCAATTGATTTATGAGTTCGTTGGAAAAGATTGTAAGAATTAACGAGTCCTAAAAAACGCGCTTCCATCAACGGGGAATGCTTCTCTCGTTCGTACGTTCGATGAAAGAAAAGTCACGGTTATGTGAATATTTGAAGCAACAAAATGCGTAGCACGATTTTTCGTAACTAAGCAATTTATTTTTTTAATTGTTTATTTTTGTCGAATGTTTGTCTTTCTAACGAGAGTATGTTACTATAAATAGGTGGATCAAAGTAGGCAAGGCTCGTTGATACATCTCTAAACCTGACTATGTGATTATATGTACAGTGTTTGTAAATAATAAGTCGAAGAGGGAAAGGGAGAACTCGAGAGAAGCATTGTTCTACAAGGAGGAAGAGAAGAGCACTGGGAATGCTGGTTAGAGCCAAAAGTTTACGAGTCTCGTGCAGAATGTTGAGAGCGCATTTTGAGCAATACACAGTTATCACTGCCCGATTCGTATTGGATATTTTTAAACCAGCACAAAAGATGAAATTGTACATGTGTACAATTAAACGTGCGCTATTTAAATAGCGTGTATCTATATATAATTTTACAAAATGGAACAGCAGAACCCCTTCTCTTCTTTCTTCTTTTTCCACGGATGAACTGTGTATAGCGATTCCTTATTATATATATATATATATATAAATAATTATTAATATTATTACTAGAAAAATATTATATAATATAAAAAAAGTTGAAAGGTGAGGTTGTTAAAATTTTTGAAAAACCTGATAATTCATTAATGAATGTTGAGAAAAATCTGTTTAAACGTTTGATATTCCCCATCCTATCTCCGTTTATATTCATCAAAAATCTGTACATCGAAGATATCGAAAGTATTCTTTCGTTTTGTTTTTCTTTTGTACGGGGCTCGTTTTTCCCTGAACAATATAATACGTAAAAAATGTATATTTCATTCGGCTTAACGTTAAAATACAAATTAATCGTCAATAGCTTGTTAAAAAATGAAATTAGGAATAGTACTGTTTTATTATGGAAATTAATATGAGTATGTAGAGGAGTGCGAGGCCGATGACGAAGAGCACAATGTTGGTATTTTTTGTTTTGGCGATTTCATTTTTGGGACGTTCCATTTTTTTCTCATTTTGACAATAAAATTCGGATGGATCTGCGTAAATAAAAATATTTAATTTTTTTTTTTCTCTCATGAACTCATGAACGGTTCTTCGTTACGATACGCACCAACTTGAAGCTCGATCTCTTTCTGGACACTGCTCTCCTGTACTCGAAGGTCCAAAAGTTCCTGCAACGATATGAGAGCCTCTTGGGCTCCTTCGCCGGGAAACAGATAGTCCGAAAAAGTGATTTTGCTGTGTGGCAGTTCAACGAGAACCCGTCGTGGAAGCTCGTGCAACGTTATGTTTTCTGAAAGAGTGTTCAAATGAGAAGGACTCGCAAAATATTCTGCAACAACTTTTCGATCAATCCCTCTTACCTTCCGGTGAACCGTCGACCTCCTCTATCAAGCTGTCCCAATGCATCTCGAATCGCGTCGCCAAGGACCTTATGACATCCTGTCTGACCGCATACGTCGCTTCCCGTATACTCGCAGTTTCGTGAACGAAAGTACGACTGACCAATTGTCCAACCAGCCTTATTGATGCGCTGCACGCTATCCTTTTTACCTCAGTGCTGCAACTCTCCAACTAGTTTTTTTCCACAAACAGAGCAACCAAAAAAAATGTAATTCGTATTTTCGTAAGTTCAGACTTTTTAGTCTCGTTGGCAAGTTGGTGGATCGAAAAATCGGTAACTCACGCGTGGAATGTACAGAATAACTTGTAACGTTTCTTCGTTTATTTCTTTCTCCTTTCCACTCTCTTTTCGTTCCTCCTCCGTCTTCTTTTTCTTTCCGACAATGTCGATCGTCTCGTCGAGTGGTCTCACTTCGCCCTCGATAACGGCAAGCGCCGAGTCCACCGAGACCGCGGTATTCTTGAGAATATCCTGCAACTGTTGCTTCAACGTTTTTGAGTCTTCTGCTCTCGATATGGCGAACGTTTCGTCAAAGTCTATCTGCGTCTCTAAGCAGTGCCACTTTGTTATTTCTGACTGAAACTTCCATTTTGCTACTCTCGCGGATCCTCCTCCCTTCATGTCGAAGCATTTGCACGCTAATCTATTCCAGGGAAACATTATTAATAATAATAATAATAATAATAATGTGTAAGGGTGTGCGAATATCATTCGAATTGAATCGAATCGAATATATTAATATTCGAATCGAATAATTCGCGAATTACTGAATTGTCACTGGATTTTCGATTGTTTTTAATTCAAAGTTCATTACATCATGCATCAAAATCTTACATTTTCGAATAATATACTTTTTTTATTTAAAACATTAAAAATAAATTACCGATTCAGTATCGTATTTATTATTTTTGAACAAAAATTTGTAGCGAATTTTCAAACGTTGTATTTTTGATAATACTTTATTTGCTACAATGTTATTTATGTTGTTTCATTCTCATAAATAAAAAATATACTAATTGTTCTGTTTTTGTAATTTTATTTCATGGTTTAAATAAAATGTATATTGTTTGTAAATTTTATATTTTAATGCCAAACAGAACAAATCCTGAATTCAAAAGACTCAAAAATTCACGAATAATTTAAATAATTCGCAAAATAATTCGAAAGTTGGAATTATTTGCACACCCCTAATTATAATGAATCATTGCCCAATGCCTGGAATTTCAATGATACAATAATTTATAATATTCCATTACTTGAGAGAAAGACTGTTGAAAGAAAGGACAAGGCTCTCTTGCTCGTGCCTTCCGTGCATGTACTCGTTTGCAGCTAGACTCGTTGCTATGTCCGCCAAGACACCTCTTACCAGATTGGTAGAATTTTCATCGTTCAGAGTGTCTGTGGGTCCTACTATGAATATTCCTAATACCCACATGCCACCCGGAAGCATTTTGGTAACCTGCGATCAAATCAACATTAAATTCTGACATTTAGCTTATAATTAAGAATAGTACTCAGAGGTTTTCTTTCTCTCAAATGAGATAATCAGCTTGAGCGTCATGTATCCTATTCTTACATGTCTACTGTGATCTGCGATCCAATTTTTGGGAATTTCTTGAAGAGTTTTTATACATTTGGTTTCAAGCTCCGGTTCATTTTTACTCTTTCCACCAATGAGACTTTCCTCAATGACATCTCTGCTTGCAGGCGGTGGCGTTCTTGCCAGATGCACCACATAATCCTTTTCCTCCGTATTCTGGAACAATTTAATAATAGGCACTGTTATCGCAACAGGCCAGAAAATAGAACAATTCCAAACTGAGACTGGAGCGTGTCTCTCGTGGGGCACGTTTTATCGATCCAAAGTCACATATGCTTCATAGAGAAATCAAATCGTACATACCTGTCCCAATACCAGTCCAACCGTATAACCTTCCGTTCCGGTGAGAGACTTTAAATAATCGAGCAAACGCTCCTCTGCGTAAACCGTGCGACCCATCTTCGGTAATTCTCGATTATTTTCGTATCTTTATTTATTATAAACGCTCCACGTTTTGTGTTTTCACTGTATGTATGTACAAAAACGTCACAGAAAATAATCAGCTGATTTTTACTCTTTGACAAATTGATGCAGGAGAGTCCCATCGTGCTTTTTCCCTCCTACCTCCCCCTTCATTCGACAGCTTTCCCGGTGATTGGCTGAACACTTGTGTGATACTACACACGCAATCGCATCTACTCCGGAATACATGCATGACGAAAAAACTGCGTGTCGGCGGCTCGGTGGTTGAAGCGCCGCAGACGGATAAACGTCCAACTACATATTGCAGGAAAAGAGAGCCATCTTTCGTGGCGCCATGGCATCGAGTATAAACGCTCATCCTCGTATTCCTCATATATGCCCAACAACTACAACGACATCGAATATATCGACTGATTTTCCTCGCGAAAAGCTTTGTCGCGCTCGTATTTGTCACATCGAAATAACCAAACAGATCCTCTTTGCGAGAAAACTTTTAACAGAGGATTGTTAAAATTGCGAGTTTCTCATCGTAATGTGAAGTGCGATTCGATCAACAGAGCCGGGGATTGTCACAGAAACAATCGTCAGATTCGCTCATTTTTGCGTGACGAACGCACTTCACCAGCGAGACATTTTTTTTCGATTGTACTTTTCTTTTTTTTTTTAATCACGGAGTTGCTTTCGAGTGATTTTCACTGTTGAATCTTCGGGAAGATGCCTGACAACGTGAGCGTCGAGAAGGTACGATTCCGAAGAATATTTCGCGTCTTTTGATCAGACGAAAATTCCGGTGAACGCGTTATCGCCGGTTAAAGCGAATAGCTCCTAATTTTTCTATTTTCGATCTCATATCAGCAGATCAATGCGGCGTTCTCAGCCCATTCGTTTATTTTCTTTGACGATGTCATTATTTGTGATAATTTATTATTCATTTTCCAGGAGAAGCACATGAAGCAACTCAAGAGGAGAATGGAGTGTTGGCGAGAGATTGTTTTGCATGTCAATTCAATTTTATTGTGGGAAAAATCTTGGCATCCTGGCTTGATATTCAGTTTAACCACAACTATATGTCTGTATGTTTTATTTTTTATTTTTGCTAATGTTTTATTTACACGGAACTGAAATTTAAAAAAAAATAATTTACCGTTTTGACATAATTGCATGTGAAAAATTTTGATTTTTTTGACCGATAGGCTCGTCTGGCTTTTGGAACCGGCATTCCTGACCATATTAGCATCCTGCTTACTCACAATCGCTCTGATAGATTATCTCGTACCTATGCTAGCCTCAACCTTGATCTCATCGAACGCATGGAATGGTCAGAAGGAGAAGAAGTTTGACGAGATTTGCCAAAGCTTGTCTGCTACCATTCTGTTTACCAAGGAAGGATGGAAATCCCTGCAAAACTATCGAAACAATTGGCCACACTTTGTAAGTTTTTAACTTGTATTGCTTACAAGTTCAGAAGCTCGTCGATCGGCATACATATAAAGCATTTGTAATTCTTTCAGTATCATCTCTTTCTCATAATTTGCTTGCTGCTGTTCATATGGATCGGAAATGTTGTGAACAACCTGCTCTTGATTTACTTTGCGGGTGAGTTATCCAAAATTCTTTACAAATAAACATTTCTTAAGACTTTTGTTACTCTAATATTGAGATTTGTGTTTATGTTTATCCAGTGACACTTGTTCTTCTGTCACCGGGACTCTATCACAAATTCCATGGTGACGCGACCGTGAAACACGCGTTCAACTGTATGTTGCGTCGGAAAATTTCATAATTGATAAAAGTAACGTACTTACGTATAAAATACACGATACCTCATTTTCCAGTTTCATAAATTTACGTGGTAATCTATGAAAAAATTTGTGAATCTTCTTGTCGATTCTTGCCCATTTTAGCTCCCATCACAAGAAAACGCTCGATTCTAATAATGCATCCTTTCCATCAAAATGATCTCATATTAAGTAAGCAATCAAAGTTGCGAAAGCTCTCTTTTTCATTACTTAAGATAAATATAACTTTATTGCTGTAAAAAAAAGTTGCGCCGAAAAAAGTGTTTGCGTGCATGTGTAACTTCTTTTTTTTTAATGTTTATATAAACGCGTTTTAATATTAATAACTAAGGCTCGATTATTTAATTTATTGCCAACTTGTAACGTAATACCAAAAAGTTTGTATTTTGTGTAGAATCACAGAAACAAAATAAAAAGAGATGTGATATAAATGGAAACGAATTTGACGTACAGTATTTAATTTTAATCTGAAGTTAAGTCCGTCAGGTTTTCACTGGAAGTCGCGTTTACGGTTTCATTGAAAATATTCGCCAGGTTGTACTGCACGCTGTATTCTTCGCCATCCGAGCTCACTTCAGAGTCGAAAATGTATTCTATCCGCGTTTTCGGTTTATTCGAATTTCTGGAACAAAGATTACACCCATTGAAATTTTTCACTTTTTATTTATTCAATTTTTAGACGATGCTCGACGAATTTTCTTACGTTGCGCTTGACAGGCTCGTTTCGTCGCTGTGCTCGTGAAGCGTCGCCAATTTCTTCTGCTCGGACTTCGTTCCGAGCTCGATCGCCCCTCGGGACAATTTTTTGCTGCCGAATTTCACGGCCGGCCGATAATTTTCTAGTTTCTTCGCCTTCGTCGATTTCGCACGTGAGAGAGCCAAGGGAGCCGCGTCAAACCTCGGGGATTTTGTCCAAATTTGTGTCGTCGACGTTGATCTCGTAATCCTCCCGTGTTCCTGCTTTTTCAGAAGATTCTTTATGTCTCGCAAGTCGGCCGAAAATTGCGAAATTTCGCTACTAAAAGAATAAAAATCACCGTTTATTTTGATTTCTTTCTCAAAAGAAGAAAGAAAAAACGCGATAATGACTTTTTCATCTGCGACAATCGTTTCGCCACGATCCTCTCGAGTTCCAGGCTATTAAGGACGTTGCAGACTTCCTCTTTCTCGCGATCTTGTTGCACGTTAATGCAGTCGCCGGTACTCCTCGGGGAATAACAACTGCTGTTCGTCTCTCTTGGAGAATTCGCCGCTTGCAGAGCCTCCGTAGATCGCATACGACCCCGTTTTACTGAATTTTTTCTGAATATCATTTATTGTTCAATTTGTTGAAATATGTATTTTCCTCTTACCACTAGTTTTAACTTTGTTCAGCGAAGTCGAAGACGACGAATTACTGTTTCTGACGTGCGGTTTTAAATGCGATCCCGCTTGCAGGGATGACTTTGATGAGTCTTTCTTGTTAACCTCGTGAATAAGATACAAAATGTACGAATAATTATAAAATTATAATTTTAAAGAAAAACATCCTGTATTTTTTTTTAAGAATAATTTTAATTATTAATAATAATAATTATTTTAACACCTGATAACGATAATCGGCATTGTGGCTGTAAAGATACATTATCTTCGAATCTCTCATTCTTTTCTCTTCCTGCCATTCCCTCTCGAGCAACATATTTTCCAGTTCCTCATTACGTTTTTTAAGTTTGCTGATCAAGCTTGAACGTCCCTCGTAAATGAATGTTTCATCATCCTGTAGGTTTTACTTTATTTCCGTTTAAGGTTTTTATGTACATATTATTGACACAAAATAAATAAAAGACCTGAGAATAATCTGATCGTAAGCAATCTATGTATCTATCTTTGCGATGTATCTCGTCTTCAAGGCGACGAATTTTCACCTTGAGCACTTGGTTCTCGTCTAATGCTGCGACCAATTGTTTCTTTAGGCAAAATAAGTTGGATTGGAGCTCCTCCTGAAAAGGACAATTCCAAGGTCATACTTTTACCAGGCCATTTAAAAAGGCGACTTCTTTTTACCAAATCGAGTCTCCTCATCTCGCTCTCTTTTTTACATTTGCGAGGTTAATTTCATCGCTATACGTTTTTTAGCAACCATTTCCAATTTCCAAAATTATTATTTCAGGAATCATTTGCTTTTCTGATTTTTGAAAATTATGAAAATCACTATAATTTTACAGTTCTCGAGATCCAAAAGCTTTTTTTCATGTTTTACCAATACAATAAGTCTTGACAACTAGACCTGTTAATTTTTGTTTAATACTCGAACGAATAATGTGAACATTGACGTTTATTTCGATCGCGATAATAAATCGTCCGTTGCAGTTTCAACGCGTTCCATCCACCGTCTTGTTGGCGTTATTACACTAGAGATCGCCGCAAAAGACGATTATTGTTGCGCATTTACAGTTTTTCATTTTAATAAGTTAATAGTTATACGATTTATCACTGATATTACGCGTCGTGTGTGTGATCAACAAGTTTATTATTCTTTTTACTGTGGTTTCGTGTGAAAAGATTGCGATTATTTTTTTCATTTCAGTCACAATCTTTAACGGAGGTTATCAAAACGTTCGCAACCAGTGTGCTGAGCTCTATCCATTTATTTTCATACAGCAAAAAAAATTTTCTGCATTACGTTAACACTTATTGAAGGATGGCCGATAGTGCAGGAAAAGTACGTTTTTTTAAAAATAATTTACATACAACAGTGTATATAATATAACATATAATAAATTTATGTGGATTTATTACTTTCTATGAAATATTTTCATTTCTTAAAAGTTTATTCATTTTATTCATTAACCAAGGTTATAAAATGCCGTGCAGCGGTTGCCTGGAAAGAAAAGGAACCGCTTTCGATTGAGGAGATTGAAGTTGCGCCACCAAAGGCTCATGAAGTTCGTATAAAGGTTGTTTCGGTTGCTCTGTGCCATACTGACGCCTATACCCTCAGTGGTGCCGATCCAGAAGGGATTTTCCCAAGTGTTCTTGGCCACGAAGGGAGCGGCATCGTTGAGAGTGTCGGAGAAGGAGTTACCGAATTCAAGATTGGTGAGCAACTTATTTGAGAGAGTAAAAATATGTAGAACTGAATAGTTTAGTGTAATATTCCTTTTTTTTTACAGGCGATCATGTTGTACCCTTGTACATTCCTCAATGCGGAGAATGTAAATTCTGCAAATCTCCCAAAACAAATCTTTGCAGCAAAATTCGCACAACCCAGGGAAAAGGAGTGATGCCGGATGGAACTTCGAGATTCACTTGCAAGGGAAAGACCTTGGCGCATTTCATGGGATGTTCCACATTTTCGGAGTACACCGTTGTAGCTGATATTTCCCTGGCTAAGGTGAATTTAGAAAAAAATTTTGCCTCCAGGGAAAAAATTAGTAGAAAATACAAGATAATGTTACTTTGTCCAGATTGATCCTACTGCTCCTTTGGAGAAAGTTTGCTTACTGGGATGTGGAGTCTCAACAGGATACGGAGCAGCCCTGAACACAGCCAAAGTAGAAGCCGGCAGCACCTGCGCTGTCTGGGGACTCGGAGCTGTTGGACTCGCTGTTGGACTTGGATGCAAAACCGCCGGTGCAATTCGTATTATCGGTATCGACGTAAACCCTTCGAAATTCGAACAAGGTTTGTACAATTAAAACTCTCAATTTTTTTTTCATAAGAGTTTTTTAGACCAAAAAATTAAAGCTTTTGATCCTTTTTTCAGCAAAATTGTTCGGATTCACCGACTTTGTAAATCCGAAGGATCACGATCGTCCGATTCAGGAAGTCCTGGTTGAACTCACCGACGGAGGGCTGGATTACACCTTCGAGTGTGTTGGAAATGTTAACACAATGGTAAAATATTTGAGAAGATAGATTGTATTTATGAAAAATGTATCATTTTTTAAAATAATTTCATTGTTATCTTTGTGATACGAAATTTTAGCGAGCAGCCTTGGAGGCGTGTCACAAAGGCTGGGGAACTTCGGTGATCGTTGGTGTGGCTGCGGCTGGACAGGAAATCAGTACTCGACCTTTCCAACTGGTGACTGGTCGCGTCTGGAAAGGTACAGCCTTTGGCGGCTGGAAATCCAAAGAGAGTGTGCCGAAATTGGTCAAAGCTTATCAGAACAAAGAATTGATGCTCGACGAATTCGTCACTCACAACATGCCTTTCGAAAAAATTAACGAAGGCTTCGAGCTATTGCATTCAGGCAATTGGTACGAAAAATATTTTCAAATTAAAATTTCAAATTTCAAAAATGCGATAAATAAATTTGAAAAAACTTGTATACCTTTGTATTTTTCAGCTTGAGAGCCGTTCTCCACTACTGAAGCAACGATTATCTGTCTCTCTCCAAGTTTACCAAGACAATACAAATTTTTTTACTGAATCGTACAGTGTAAAGTAAGAATCAAAAAGAAATAAAATATTTTTACTGCATGTGATTATCGACATTATGTATGGCCTTGAAACATAATTCTGTCTTTGCGTAAATGTGCGTTGAACTTTTTTTATTTCAGCTGTGACAATGTTATTATTTATCGTGAACACAAATTCGATCTGAAATTTTTCCCCAAACGCGTGGTGCGATAATTTTTGTATAAACAATCCGCAGCGTTGCACAATGCACGCTTGCTACTATCGTCTGGCTCTCGTTATCGTTATCGTCGCTTTTATATAACGAGTAAAAATACGGCCGCTTTTTATTTTTTCACATGTTTCAATTGATATTTTGCTGTTTTTCTACATGCATACTTCATATAACTTTGCATAATGTGCTCTATGAAATCCAACTGACATTTAGTTGAAGCAGACACTTACTCAATTGAACTTTTCGAATTATTTCTACGAAATGTTTTTCGGTAACGAACTACCTTGCAGAAACCGACACGTCTTGTCCCGACACTTTATACTAGTCTTCTGATTCCAAATTTAGTCGAAAAACCAAACAATCAAGACCGTGTTTTGTTATTGACTCGAATCGTCGAGGTATTCTCAAAAAATAAACAGTTTTTTTCCTCGTTATGCTCGATGAACTTTCCCTTTTTTTATGTTTACGATCACTGAACTATTTAGGTATATTTGATGTAAATAGTAGAAAATTGTGTTGCAAAATTGTTCTCACATTATTACACGTACAAGTTGTAATAAAAGTCAGCTGAGAAAATTTGAGGCGTGGGGCGATATCTTTTCATGTCCTCGACGAAATCGACTTTATAATGGGTAATTCCTGAAAATTTTTGCAAGTCGAAATAAATGATTATAACATCAAAGTCATTATTTCCAAAGCAGCACGTAGATTTTTTTTTATAGTAAAGATTAGTCAAGTTAATATATCAATTACCAATATCAAAATCGAAAGGCGTACACCTTGCAAAATTCGCAAAATTTTTGGAAATTTTTTTCAATTTTTGAAGCAACAACGCGGCCGCTTTTTCCTTTTTGACATTTAAGAATCGAGATTTTGCTGTTCTTCTAGACGAATACTTTGTACAACTTTACATAATGCGCTCTATCCCGATGAATCGATTAGAGGCCTCATGTCTGTTTTAGTATAGGACAAGTATCTGATGCACTTGCAGATTTTCTTAGTTCTCGATCTATGATTATTTCAGTAAAAATGTACAGAACACGCGCATAAAAAAGCAATTTTTGATTCGAAGGATCCTCTGAATTTTCATCTATATTTTATAAATAGGGGAAAAAAATTGTTCTCTGAATATAGAGAAGTACATACATTTTAAGCAAATGGAATTCTTCAGTAGAGCTTGAATTCAGCTTTGAATTTTCGTCGAATGTCATCAAATTTTGAGTTTAAATGAAACGTGAATTATCGAGGAATCGAATGCACCGAAAGGTTTTATTGATTTTTCCACTTTTTCCCTGCACTTCATTATTTATTGATTTATTCATTTGACATTGTCGAAAAGTTATGAAAACAGAGATAAAAAAAGGAGCACGTGACATTTTCAATGCAAGTGTCCGACGGAAAATAAATGTGTCCGGGACTTCCCACATTGTGAGTCATGACGCAAGGTGAACAGCGTGCAAATAACGTCAAACGCGATGCGGAAAAGGACGAAGACAAAACAACAGGCGGAGACAGCTTGAGTAAACGGGGATTGAAAGGCAAATGGTATAAAAAGCGTGCGAAACGCGAATCGATTGCAAGTCGTTCCGGAGATAAGCATCCAGAAGGAAATTATCAACATGAATCGTACAATTTTGTTCTCGGTTTTCCTGATTTTTATGATCGTGATATCGACAGGAAACGCCTGTACGCGAAGACTGGGACGCGTGAGTTTATTTGCAGATTCTACTCTGCAACTAGAATTTCTTTTTTATTCTCTTTTCATTTTTATAAGGTAAACGTCCCAATAGTTGAACAGCTATAAGGCTTTTCTCACTTTATCTTTATTTTAAAAATATTTAAAACCAATAAAATCTGCTTCTAATTCACCTCTTGACTATTGTCTGATATTTTAGTCATCCAAAATTCATTTTATGTGTTAATTTTAGATAATATTTTTAGTAAATACTTGAACATTTGAATATGTAGAATGTCCCAATAGTTATTGGACAGATAATCGACCCTGTCTCTAAGCTTGAGCTAGTTTGTTTCAATAAATTAACGTTATGAAAAATAAACTTTATTGTATATGAAATATAATCCATATAATTTTATTGAGAAAAAAATAATTCAAATATTAAAAATAATATAGCAAAAATTGTCCATCTATTGGGACGTTTACCTTATTCTCTTTTCACTATTATATTTAATTGCTTTAATTGTGGAATTCAAACTTTAGTTTTGATGTACATATTAAAAAAAAAATTTATCGCTATTTTTGCATGCAATTATAGAGATAACTTTTTATAGATAGAATTAATTTATAAATTGCAGTGCAGTGACAGTACCGAGTGTTGTTCTCGTTATTGCCGAAACGGACAGTGCATCAGATGTGAGTCTCTTTTTCTTTCGACCAATACGTTTTTTTTTATAACCGGATTGAGCTTAATTAAATTTTATAGATGGCGATGCAGCGGACGATAGACAATCCCGAAATCCGTGCAAACCTAGTCCCTGCGAGAGAGGCCAGACTTGTTATCTGCAACAAGTGACATGCGTCAGGTTCCCTTGTCCTCCGATCGCCAATTGTCAATGAACCGACTCGCTAAAGAACTCTTTTCGCGCAACATAAAAATAACAAAATTGAAAAACAAATACTTTATACTCAATTTCTGCAAATGAAAGCAATTTTTTCTACAACAATCTTTATTCATAAAGAATTCTTACAGCCACATGTACAATACCAATCGGATTAGACATCTACGGTAGCCTCGGAAAAGAAGTAAAAATTCTTTACGCTTCGATCCGGAGTGTACGTTATCCTTATTACAAACCAATCTCGTCATGGTACGAAGTTTCATTAGACGATTAAATATCCGTTATTGTATACCAATTACTGTATATACAATATTTCAATTAGCAGCCTTAGCGCCTGGCCCGCCTGGAAATTATTTATCGTTATTTGTTTATACATATATATGCGTATATATACGTAAACACACAAAAAATGTAATTATGTGTGTACGTATATATAATATATATACGTACATGTGTGTGTACGTAGATATAATATCTATGAACGACGGTATATTGATTAATAAATGGCGACACGACGCACGATGTAGCTGAGGGTGCACAGGCTCGATTTTATCATTTCTCTTCTTTTTCTTCGTCTCGATATTTCCGTCTCGATCTCACCGGTTTAATAAATATTTTTCGTTAATTTTAAAATATCGAGTGGCCGCGCATTTCTTTTTAATTTCTACATCAAATGTAAGTATGTCTATGCGATTAGGCATCAGAACGCAAGATTCTGCACTATGTTCGTTAGAACGAGAATTGCTGGTACACTTTTGTGACTTTTACGTACAATAAAATTTAAGAAATGAGAAAAAGGATGGGCTACTGCTGCTTTTTTGTTTATTCAATCAACAATTTAGAGATACTCGCTCGAAGATTAAAAATGGACAATCAGCGATATTAAAATTGCAGTTCGTTTTTTGGTGTTTCTGTCGATTACTTTTAACTGGATGACTTTTTCAACGAGATTTTACTACGTCGGGAGACTCACGTCGTATTTCTAGCTCTTGGATTGTCCGCGTATGAAATGCGTATAAATGGTAGAGTTCGTCAGCGGCGTTAGTCGAATATCGATAAACGCGAATAAAATTATATTACTCTAATTTGCATCTTAAGAGTAAAGAGTTGAGAAAAACAAATGCATTATGACTAAAGCGAAACTAACATCACAATTTGTGCACTAACGATAACAATAATGATAATAATAAAGGGAAAAAAATTATTTCGCGATGTTGGAAATATTACGGGGGGGACGGAAGAGCTTTTTACGTGAGAATTAATTGCTTCATCTACGTAACTTCTTATTCTTCTTCTTCTCTGTCACTAAACTTTATCGTCTATTCACATAGTCACACCGATCGTTCTCTACGGATTACATTTTACTTTTTATTCAATTTTTTTTTCTCCCTCCCCTCCTTATCCGTCGTTTAAATCTATTTTAATTAATCTACATTGGTTTACGCACAAATATTCGTTAAGTAAAAGTCGTTAAGTAAAAATGCTTATCGTTATATGGTGGAAATGGAGACGAACAACGACGCCACGTTCTCTCGTTCGAATATATATTTTCCTTCTTCGCAAACTCTTGAAAATGGTGATGAGTCGAATTGATGGATGAACGTCGTCCGTGCCCCTTAATCGCATCTGTCGACCACCATATTGCATCGCCCGGACCTTCGATTGTTCGTTAAATTATCGGGGAAGGGGTAAGATTCCTTGTTATCTTGTCGCGAGTCAAAGCAAGTGTCAGCGAGTAAGAAATAGGTCGTTACGTTTTTAGGTTCCCTTTTTTTTCATCTTCAAGCGTTTAATACCTTATACTAATTTCACACGCACGGTGAACCGTTGCAACGAGGGATACAGAGAGAACAAGGAATCCTTGGTGCTGCGTGTGTATCAAGCTTTCCCATTATTTTTCCTTCGACGCACAGTTTGTCATACCCATGCGAATCGATGACGTTCCAACGCTGGAATGTTAATTCTCGTTAGAATATTATTTTGTCTTCAACCTCGCCTCGTTTGCGAGCCTCGCTCCGTTCCTCACGAGCGTTCGTCTTTTTTTTTTTGTTTTTCTTCTCTCAGTACGAGCCGATCGCGTGAAAACACGAGGTGTAGCGCTTTTAGTGTGTCACGGCTGGGTGTGTTCGACCTGGTTGTGTCAACGAGAGAATCCCGGCGAACCCTCTCGTTTTCACTCGACTTTTTTTTCGCTCCTCTGTCCTCGACGTGCCTCTTTCTCCGCATCTTTCTTCGCGTACTTTGTAATTATATTATTCATAAGCGCATCGGAGACACTCCCTTCTTTCGTTACGTTCTTGGACAGCCGGTAGTTGGATATTGCAATCGTAGAACTCTCTTCTGAGACGAAGCGAGGTGGTTCCCTTTCTTTTCGTTTCTCTCGAGAATACTATTTATAGTACAAGTTGCGTTATAATTATCCGCAGGAATTGTAAAATAGTGACAGGACAGCTTGTCTTTTCTTCTCCCTATTTTAACTTTATTCTCTTACTTTCGCCGTTTGCTCTCTCTCTCCCTCGTTGTCTCTCTTGCAGGAAGGGTTACAGCAGTTACTTTATTATATAATCGTTGGCTCGCTTAAAAGTCTAAGGGCTGGTCGGCGGAGCCCTCGAGTTCTTGCGCGATTTCAGGCTCGCTGTCCTCCTCGTCGTCGTCGTCGTCGTCGTCGTTGTCCTCCTCCTCCAGGTCGACACTGTTCGTCTTGAGGCCTCCGCTGCTTATTTTATTGACAATAGCGTCTGCAAGAAAAATCCTTATTATGTCGTTCCTGGCCTTTTAAGAGATTTTTATGGAATAATTTTGTTTCAATACGTACACTTACCACAGTCTGGCTTTGCGCCACGGGTCCTGGTACCGGCAAACTCGACGCCGTGAGGATCGACGCACCAGCACAAGCCGAGGCCCCGATGACACTGGGTGCTTCGATAGTAACCTCGGGAATCGCACGACGGCGCGAACTCCGGTGACGATCGTCTACGTACCGCAGCGCACGGTCGCTCCGCTTTCGAGAAGCACTCGCACCATTCCGTTCCACTTACCAATATGTCCCTGAACATTTATTTTCCTTTAATATATATATATATATATATATATATATATATATATAGGTTTGTCGTCGAAAGTATAAAAACTGTAGCTATTCAGTTTATTTTTCTACACCGAGAATCAAATGTTATTTGATTCGTTGTCATTTTGTTACTTTAATCATCCATTTTGTCATTAATATTTATCTTTTATATATAACATCGATTAAATTGAAATGAATTACATTTTATTGATAATATTAATTGATCATTTAAATATTAATTAAATATTATTATCGAAAATTATATTGGCAAAATAAGTATACGATAAAAACCAGAATCTCATGAGAAATTATCAGCGCCTATTCTTTCATTTAAAATAATATATATTTAATATGTAATAATATAAATATACACTACCGCCCAAAAGTTTGGATACACCAGTCGATATTTCTTGCCGCACTTAAAGTTGGATAACTCTGCCAAAAAAAGATATTCCAATTTCCGAAGTTGCGTTTTAAAAAGGATAGATCAGGTTTCAGTTTGCTCTATTTAAATATTTTTTTTGATTTTTTTTCGACCCGGTACGAACTTTGGTTTGTGACCGTTTTTAGGCCTTTTTGCGACCATTGCGAATCAGGCGCATGATTTCAGCAAATTTTTTTAATTTTTTTTTTAATATGAAAAACTTGTAAGGGAATGTAGAAGCTCCATCTTTCTTTTTAAAAAAAAAATTTGCGATTTTTTTTTTGGGAAGATATTTCATTTTTGCCTAGAAATGATAAATTTTGAAAAATTCAAAATAACCCAAGAACGATAAGGTTTAAGAGAAAATGATAGGGATATAAAAAGTTGCGTATTTTTATACTGAATCGCCTGGAATTTTTTTAGAATTTTTCTTTGAAATTTTTTTTGGAGTATTTTTTTCGAAAGTTACGAGTGAAATTTTTTTTCAGATCGATAAAATGTTTTACGGTGATGCGAGATACCCAATTTTGAGTGAATTTTCGGACAAATCCCACGTTCGTATTTTTCAAGGAAATTAATTGAAATTTGAATACATATATTGTGCAGCGTACACTGTATTAGGGCGTGATATTCTTGGAATTTCAAAAAAATTTAAAAAAAACCAAAGTAAACCATTTTTTATTAAGTTTTTCAAATTTGTAAAAAATAAAAAAACCAAAGTAAAAATTTTTTTTTCGTCTTTTGAAATTTCAAGAACGTCATGCATTAGTATAGTGTACACTACATATAACATATTCAAATTTCAAATTATTTGCTTAAAAAATACGAGCGTGGGATTTGTTCGAAAATTTACTCAAAATTAAGTGTCTCACATCATCTTAAAACATTTTATCGACCTGAAAAAAAAAAATTTCACTCGTAAGTTTCGCAAAAAATACTCCAAAAAAAATTTGAAAGAAAAATTCTGAAAAAATTCCAGGCGATTCAGTATGAAAATACGCAACTTTTTGTATCCCTAATATTTTCTCTTAAACTCTATCGTTCTTGGGTTATTTTGAATTTTTCAAAATTTATCGTTTTTAGCCAAAAATGAAATAACTTTCCAAAAAAAAATCGCAAATTTTTTCTTAAATAGAAGAAGATGGAGCTTCTACATTTCCTTTCAAGTTTTTCATAGTAAAAAAAATTTTTTTAAATGTCCTGAAATTGTGCGCCTGATTCGCGATGATCGGAACAAGGCTTAAAAACGGTCACAAACCAAAGTCCGTACCGGGTCGAAAAAAAATAAAATAAAAAATTAAAATAGAGCAAACTGAAGCCTGATCTATCCTTTTTAAAACGCCGCTTCGGAAATTCGAATATCTTTTTTTTTTGGAGAGTTATCCAACTTTAAGTGCGGCAAGAAATATCGAGTGGTGTATCCAAACTATTGAGCGGTAGTGTATGTTCATCAAATTTTTTGAATAGTTTTTAAATTATATAATATAGTACACGCATATAATTTTAATGTCATATTTATACTAAAAATAAGTAATATTTATTGAAATTGAGAAAAAAACGAAAGTTTAATAAGATTACCCATCAGTATCGCATGCATCCAAAAAGGGCTTTAGACACGGCTCGTTCTGGTCGTGCTCGAGGCTGTAGAGTTCCGAGAGGGAAATTCGCCGATCACGGTCGTTGTCCAAGTGTCCGAACATCCACCTGACTTCCGTCTGGCATCCAGCGGGGAAATGATCTCCTGGAAATTCAATAAAACGATAAAAATATAAGAAAATTGACATTAGAAAAGATTTGAAAATTGATTGATCGAACATTGTCGCGAGCACAATGGAATTCAGGAAAGGTTCGGTTGTTTCATCAAGTATAAAAAAAATAACCTCTGGACTTGACGTATGGACGCCGGTACTTGGTATCCGCCATGACGACCGAGAACCAGTCCAGCAGCCGATTCGCCATAGCTGGTTTCGAGGATGGTGGACACTCCGAGTTACGAGCCTGAGTTTGCCCACTGAACACCGATTTCGTCGTTGACGGATTCTTCTCGATCTCGTTGCTCATTAGGTACTTGTCGTCGTATTTGTTCACACCGCTCGTCGTGCTCTGAAAATTTTTATTTATTTCATCTTTTTTTTTACAATTTCCCCGAAAATCATTTTTTTTGTCATATGCACATGTGTATTCAATTTTAAGGAAATTCCTTCTCGATCGTCACTTTTTAACTTTTTTTTTTCACACAAAAAACTATCGGTAAAATATTTATTTTTAAGATGCGTCTTGTCTATGGTGAGATGAAAACGGATATGTGGGTTTAATAAATAATTTATTGTTGAATTGTTGATTTTCGTTGCGAGATGAGAATTTGAAAAAATATTTAAAAAATTTCGATTCTGAGGAGTCGCGGCAAGTCGCATTGGCTTTTATGGTTAAGCTTGGAAGGGCTCTAGGCGTTTCTCACGTACAGCAGGAGCAGGAAACTCGCGCACGAGAGCTCGTTGAGTATTACGGCGCTCGCGGTGCTATACTATATGAGAGAAAGTTAAGTGCCGCCGGTCTTGTTCCTCGGTTAACCCGGTCGCATCGTCGCGGTAGAGGGTTAAGTCTCTCGTCGAAAGGATTCCAGAGTCTGCACGCAGCAGCAAAGATAGGAAAAGCAGAAATCGAGAAAGAAACAACGAGAGTATTCTCCGCAGAATAGCGCAGGGGGTAAACAACCCATTTTTCACATTTTTCTTCTGATTCTCTCTGCTTTTGGCCGAGGAAACTTTGACTTCCGTCTATACTTGCTATATTATTATAATTTTTATTGTTAATATTGTTATCAAATGATAATTGTTATTTTGTTATCTTTTAAATTAAATAAATTTTGTTATATCAAATACTTGTGCAATATCGTAATAGAATGTATATTTTCGTTTTTTTTTTAATAAACCATTTATCACGTTCATTCGTTTATTCATTCAATCATTGCACTTATCTGTCTGTATTTTTGAGCATCGCGTAATAAAAACGTCGCAGCGATTTTAATAAAATTTTGCATAATATTCGCCTATTAAGGATATTGTATAAAAAATCTCATTTTTTTTCAATTTTGAAACATGGAGTGTGTGTGTGTGTGAATGTACACGATAGGGGTTAGCTCGGGATGCGCTCGACGTAAATATCGTTGGGACGGGAGACAGCATGGAGGAATCGAGACGCCGAGCGAATCGTAATTCTCCGTTAAGCGCGTACATATACCCGTGATCGCGAAGTGCGTACTTAAATTTAATCGCTTCTCGAAACTCGTTGAAAGATTATTTCACGATTGCGCCCGGATGCGAGGACAATTTTCCTCTGGAATAAGAGAGACGCGTTTTGTCATCATTCATAAGACGTTAAGCTTCAATTACACTTCTCCGATAAGCGACAACGCGCGCCTTCTCTTCATCCCCGAGGATCGATTATTCGGCAAAAGATGAGCGATGTTATCGTCGCGACAGATGTCCTCCGGAAAATTCTCTCCTCGGCCCATTCCCCCTTCACTTCATTCTTTTTCTCGATTACTTTTCCAAATTTGGATTATTGAAATCTCTGATTTTTTCTTTTTACCAACACTTTGTTTTTTTCTTATTCTCAGCTTTCACTTATTCACCAATTTTATTTGTTGAAAAGATTTGAGGATGATCGGGAGATACTCTTCTTGACAAAAGTATGACTTTTTTATGATAATGATTGGATTAAAATTAGTTATTTTACCATAAATATGTTGATTTTTTTGTTAGCTGTAATATTGCTTAATACTTTAAGCAAACTTTTAAAACAATTTTGACACTTTATATTGTCTAAACAAGAAAAAAATGAAAAATTTAGTAACATTTTCTCAAATCTGTAACTTATTATTATCATAAAAACCAGAAAAGTCAAATATAAAAAATAAATTTGAATGTGATATGTCACTGTTTCTTGTGTGTATTTGAGGAAAATGTATAAATTTCCTATAAAGAACAATGTTCAAATTGACGCGAAAGAGAGTTGATAAGACAAACGATAAAAATGAAAAAAATGTAATTTTGTAATGCATCGAAAGATGAAAAAATGCAATTTTTTAATTGTGGAAAGATTCTCTTTATTGAATATCTTGCGTCAAATTTAAGGAATCATGTCCAATAAACGGGTATAATCTTGACATTAAGTTGGAAAGCGTTTGACAATGTGAGTCTCGCTTATTCCAAGCCAGGTGAATAACGTGGGCGGGATTGCCCGCGTGGCTTCGCCGTTGCTGGATATATCGCACGATCTGCAAAGCCGACGTCGTTTGAGCCTCCTTGTGTGTACATTGAATTTGCACATGTAAAACCAAGAGAGATGGAGAGAGAGAGAGAGAGAGAGAGAGAGAGAGAGAGAGACATGTATGCATGCTCTGCACCTGCTTGGCATCGTATGTTGATTTAATTAAGTCCCCGAGCAGACGCGAGATTTCAGCTTTCCCGCTTTTACTCAACGATTTAATCGACTATAAGTCCGCATTTTTCAAAGAGACTACCGTACGACGTTACACATTATACAATATGTATAAATATAATCGACAACCGGTTTCGTTGCATCAATTCTCCAAATTTCCGATATTTATCAATGTCATATTCTTTTTTTTTCATTTTGCACAAGTATTTTATATTTTTTTTCGTTTTCATTATACTTTAATCTAATACACACGTTGATCGTTCCTTCATTATTCATGTTTAATACACACGTATCTTGAATGCCTTCATTTTATTCGTTTAACGTCATTTTGATTTGTAAAACAAGAACGTGTTTTTTATCATTTTTGATATACGAGCAACCACGCGGCCGCTTTATACTTCATATAACTTCGGATAATGTGCTCTATGAAATCTAACTGACACTTAGTTGAAGCTGACACTCACTTAATTGAACTTGTGGAATTTCTACGAAATGTTTTTCGGTAACGAACTACCTTGCAGAACCCGACACGTCTTGTCCCGACACTTATTTATACCAGTCTTCCAAATTCCAAATTTTGTCGAAAATCCAAATAATCAAGACCTTGTTCGGTTTTTCACTCGCCCACGACCGATCACCATGGAATCAATTAATGACCGAGGGATTGACGAAAATTTGAAAATTTTTTTTCCTCGTTACGCTCGACGAATTTTCTTTTTTTTTTTACTGTTTACGATCCCAGAACTATTCAGGTATATTCGCTCAGGTATATTTGATATAAATAATAGGAAATTGTGTTGCAATTTTTTTCCACACAAGCTGAGAAAATTTAGCATGTTCGAGGATCGCCAGCAATTTTTCGAGAATCGAAAATAGGAAAATCTTATACAAAATTTCAAATGGCGATATCTTTTCGTGTCCTCAACGAAATCGACTTTATAATGGGTAATTCTTGAAAATTTTTGCATGTCGAAATGAATTATTCAAAGATCAAGGTCATTATTTGCAAAGCAGCGAGCGTTGAATTTTTTTTTTTTATGAGTAAAGATTAGTCAAAAGTTAATGCGCTCTGTTCCGATGAATCGATTAGAGGCCTCATGTCTTTTTAAATATATATATGGGATAGTATATATTTGGTTTTTTTTTTCTGATGAGATTTGAGTTGAGTTTTTTCGAGGTGATATCGGTGAACTAAATCCAGAATGTTTGTAAAAGCTGCAATATAAAAAAGCTCGAAATCATAAAGATAGAAAATGTTCGTGGGAAAATCCCATTTTGTGAATGTGCAGCGAAAATTTTATTTTCCGTCTCCCTCTATCTGCTGTTGTTTCCAACGAGTCCTTTTTCCGTGATAATCATCGGCTTTTAATTACCGGGCTTTTCGTTTTGTCGCGCGCGCCGCGTATAGCGGCCATATTTTAATGGTTAATTATAATTAAGAGACAAAAAGAAGTTTCTCGCCGCAGAGGGTTGAAAAAAGAGACTCTTGTTAATTAAACGGATTTTCTTTTCTATTTTTCGGTCAGAGAGAAGGAATACGTCTTTCTTCTTTTCTGTTTTTTTTTTTAGTTAAAAGTGAAATATCTCGTTTTAATTTCTGCCTGAGAAACAGTCTCGCGGGCGAATAAATACGTGTACAGAGAGCGAATTCGGTAAGACGGCGAGCGTCACACTCTCCCCGAGTGTATCTTGTATGACGTTAATTAAGCCCCGGATCAAAATCACTGGCCCGTTTAAATAGTAATTTAACTCGAGGCTAAAGATTTTCTCTGCGCGCTTGTTACACACACCCGCTCGTTCTTCTCTCTTTCTCTCTCTCTCGTGCGCAAATTGCACGGTCGACGTATAATTAATTCACCATATCCTTTAACAATTTAGATTATTCGTTTGCCAGCGTTTTGAATCTCTATCTCACGATCGTCAATGGAATTCAAATTTAATGGATTGTTTTCTTTCATATGAACACTATATAAATTTAAATTAACCATCAGTCAAAAATTATTTGAATACCATAATTTTTAAAAGAGATTTAAAAAATTAGATTTAGTAAGATTTTATTTAAAATTTCCATAAACCTTCATTAAGGTTATTTCCACGTGCATATTAAATTTTTAATATTATAGGCAAAAAACGAGATATGTATTTATATCGGCAAAAATATTTTTACAGATATATTTATGGGTAAAATTAAAATAATTATTGGTAAAAATATTTTTATCAATAAATACTTAAAATAAAGATTTGTTTGCCAATAAAGATTTTACAAATTAGATATCTTAATAACTTATTCTACACGGTGAGGGTGCCAAAAGTTTCGCTAAGATTTTTATACAACATCGAAAAAGATTTGTTTAGTTCTCAAAAAAGTCTATTGCAGAATTTTTTTGAAATTTTGATAATAGTGTAGCAATAAGTACATCCACCTTGGATGGCCTTATATTTAGGGCATACTGTTCTTTAGTCAATTTGCGACAACTTTTCTCAATGAACTTAAACTAGCAATTCACTTTGTACGTGAGAAAAACTGAGAAGAAACTTATGATTTGATATCACGATACAACCACCTTGAGAAGAAACTTTATTTTACATATTATCTATTGTTACATTCAAGGTTCTGGTTTATCCGTGCATTTCAGTAGGTTTAGTTGATTTAGTTGAAAAATATTTCATTGAAAACTTATTCATTTAAAATAATGAAACTTCAAAGTGAATCAATAAAGTATTTCCTTCATTTGTAAAAAAATATCGTGTTATGTATTGGAATAAAATTTTTGTTAAATCAAACAAATTTGATCTTTGATTCTTAAAATAATAATAATAAATTATGACACATTGATTGATAAGTGACAATGATTTATCTTGTACTTTTAGGAACCAAACTATGATGTATAAATTTGAAAATATATGATATACATATTGTATGTTGTCGTCACGTTAAATATTTGTAAATATTATCGAGATTTTCGTCAGTGGGGGAGTAATGGGGCAAATTATTTGATGACTGATCGAGGGAAAAACGAAGTTCCTCTCCCCGGTTGCCCTGCACGAGAATTTTTTATCAATCGACAAACAATATTTTCTTTCGACATTTCCCTCGAGGATGTGGAATTTTTTTCCGAATATTATTCGCGTGCGAAACGCGGACTCGTGAATTTATGTAACTCGGCGGGAAGCGTCTCGAAAAAGGGAGAGGTGGAAAGGAGGTGGAAGAATAAGAAAAAAGGGAGGAAATAAGGAGGGAAGGAAGGAAGGAAGGGAAGAGAGAAAAAAAAGGGAAAGAGGGAGGCGAATGGAAAAAGAAATTGATGGAAGCAGAGGAAGGCGTCGGTGGGCCTGGAGAAATGTGCGCGCACGGAACGGAATTCGTCTTTGTGCGCCCCCGTTGGAATTGGACGAGCCAAAAGAAATGCGTGAAAGTTCGAAGTTTCGTTTGATTTATGGGAATGTGCGCGAAACGAGATAGCGAGAGGAAGTAAAAGGGAGAAAGAGGTCCTTTGGTCGCGCCGGGCGCGTTTTTCCTTTTTACCGTCGTTCTAAAAGCGTGATATGTGGCGTCCCTCTTCCCCCCGCCGTTACTTCCCCGACCGAGAGAAATATGAAGAGGAGAATTCCACGAGAAAAAATAAACGAAAAAAATCGCAGAAGAAGCAAAAAGTAACGAAACGAGTTTCGTCTCTGGTATACATACTAAAGTATTTCGCCTGTAAAACTTTTCAACGTAAATCTATTTCTTTCGCATAAACACGTCAAAATAAGCGTGCGAATAAGAGATTTTGAGGGAGTACATTTTTCGAAGGGAACAAATAGGAACGAGAGGCCATCGGAGATGTCAAAATCGAAGGAATGAACAACGCGGTTCGTTTAACCGTTGGACATTTTGTAATATTGCGCGAGATGGGGCGTGTCGCTTCCGGTTTTATCTCCATGAAAATCTTCGGAACACATGTACTCGCCGGGCATAAACGAAAGTCAAAGTCTTCGCGGCGACGTTCTCGCGCTTCCGCTCGCCGTGTGTGTTATCTCTCTTTTATCGCGCAGTCCACACTCGCCGGAATTCTCTCTCGAATTCAACGCCAACTCCGGATTCGCATTTTTCTTTTATCCAAACTTTTGTTAATTTCCTTCACGACGTTGGGCGATATTCTTTTTTTTTATATATATTCTAAATCCTGCACTTTTAAAAAGTTGTAACCGCAAAGTTCTTGAAAATGAGAATCGAGTATTGGATGGTTAGGAGCGTTTTATTAACTAATTAAATGGTGTAAAAAGAAATTTTTAACTGTGCGCTTTATATGGCTAACATTCAGCCGGAAATAACTTGGAATTATGTACCACTTTTTTAAATATATATACATACGATTTTGAGCGTTAAAATTTTGCGAGTTTTATACGAGTCCTTTTTTTAATTGCTATTTAATGAGATAAATTTTGAGCTAGATTCCATGTAACTTTACACAAGAAGTGTTAGAATGTAAAATATTATAAGTATAATTCGTTTTTATGAACTTTTTTTCGTTTGAATTATGAAGTTTTGAAGTAATTATCTTAAAGTCGGGCCATTTGAGAATTTTATTTAAATCAGAGCGAATGAAAAACACACAATCAGCACAAGATTTTAGTATTAAAAAAAAAATTTTAACGTGTTCTGCTAGCTCGAATTAAATCAGCAGAGCATCTAAAAATATTATTTGGATAAAAACTGGCAAGGGCATACAACATTTTTATTGAGGACAAAAGTAGCACACATTGGGTAGATCATTTATTAAATAATTTTTTTTTAGAAATTGCTCTGCACAGAAGTGGCGCTCCAAAAATATAACCAATCGAATATTCGCAATTTTCTACTTCTCAGAGCACAATATAGACCATGCTTACTTGCTGTCCTGTCTGGTGACCTATAAAGAGGGTAAAGGGAGAGAATACTGACACAACCTCCTCAATAGATACCGAATGTTACATGTAGACGAAGTACAAGGAAGATATGTCCACAATGGGGATGGTATTCAAAATGGAGGGCTTAAAGCACAAAGCTTCTACCAAAACCTTGCCATTCTCGTATACACCATGCTTTTCCTCAACGAATGCTAAACCCGGAACACATAACGCGAGCAATAGTGTACAATATAATGGACGATCCCCTAATACATTTTGCATACATGCATGTTCAAGTTTTATACCCAAAAATGATTATTAACAAAGTTTCAAAATATTCTGATAAGAATCGAGAAGAAACCTCTGAGTACATAAAAACCAGAAACACTTTGTTTCTTTTTTATTTAATAGGGTAATCGTACTGTTATGGGTATTATTAGATGCAAATATTTAATTGCAAAATTAATAACATTGTATTATAAGAAAAATATAATTATATTTGTTATATGTATCGATTATTTATTTTAAATAATTCTTTCAATCGTTTATCGATTTCGATAAAACCTTGATAATTCGACATTCCCAAAGTGTTCCAAACTTTCTTTCAAATTAATTATCATCGATTTATATGGAGTCATAAAAAAATGAAACATTTATCTTTTGGTACTTTAATTTCTTATAGAATTTTTTCACATATTTTGTTAATTATTAAAAATATTTAAGAACCAATAACTTGGAATACTAAGTAAAGAATAAACAGAAATTTTTTTAACAATAAAAAATCAACTAGTGATAAACAGCACAACCCCCTGCATTAATTTTTATAGTATCCTATTTGTTTGTCATATTTTTATCGTGTTTAAACAAAGTAAGGGGAAAAAGCATAAAGTGTTTCACGAAAGTTTAAAAAATTTGAGTTATGCGTCTGACCAAACGTTGACTCGTTTCACTGAAAAATATTTCTGGAATCTTTCTTTGTTGGCGTTTTATCGATTTTTTTATTGCTGTATAGAAAATTTATTTATTTATTTGTACCGACCTTGGCACGCTTGCTGTATTTCAGATATTGATAATGATGATTGTCGTAGTTGAAGTCACGAGGAGTCAGCGTGATGTCGTGATTACGGCCCATCTTGCTCAGAAGAGATTTCGACTTCTGCTGGCTTTGACCCTTTTTCGAGTGTACAACGACGACTGAAATACAATTAAGGATAATTAATTTTTGTTCATAAAAAAAATACGCATTCATAAACTTTTTATTTACAATAATAATTAACTCTGTTTTTTTGTAAAAAAAAGGTCAAATAAGTCGTACGTGGAATATAAATCTCGAGGATTAATTTTTATTCCATAAAAAAAAATATGTATCTGAACATTCGTTTACATTTTATTTGGAACAATGGTAAATCCTGTTTTTCAAAAAAGGTCAAACGTCACGTACTCGAAAGTATATAAATTTGGAGCGTATAATATTCGTCGCTTGATAAAATTCAATTAACCAATTTTCTTTGGGCTCGTTGAGCGGCTATTCGGGCGTTGAAATTAATCGACGGTGCTCGGAAAAAAACAACGAGGAATAGAGTTTCGAAAAAAAAGGGGAGGGTGGGGGGGGGGCGGAATAATGAAAAAAAGGTCGGGTACGTATCAATTGCGTCAGTTATACGTCGTCGTCGTCGTCGATTGGCCAAACGTTCGCTGGACGGAGAATCGCGGTGCCGAAAAAAAGCTCGTTACACACAGCCGGGTAGACGATGTTGTGATCGTTCGCGGTTGCTCGTCACGTCGAAAATTCGATCGAATAAATTTTAACGAGATCGACGTCAAGCGCGCGAGCGCATTATATAATGAAACGGATAAAACACGGAGCGACGAAAAATAATTTCGCTCGTACATAAATCTTTTTACCGCATAAGACATTGAGTTCGCCGGTCGATGCATTATTCGCCCGAATTTGCGTATTTGCTTCGCATATAGAGTACGCTATTATCGCAAGGAACGAACGAGCGTTGTGTTTTCATTCACGATTATCGTACCGTGCTTGTACAAAGACTTTGTACAGAGGCGTCACTAATGGAGAATCTATGTCCATATTTCTACCTGCTCGCGGTCTCCGACAAATTTTATGTCATTATTAAGAATTAAAGTATTCTTTAATTGTGTTGAATAAATGTCCCTGCAATCACACTTTTTTTTAAATTATTAAAAAAGAAACAGTTTCAAACGTTTTGAAAATATATAAATAACATTTTTTTACCAAAGTTAAAAAAAAATTGTTTTATTTTCCAAATATTTAATCTCTGTTAAATATTAAATATTATTCTGAATGGATGCAGCAGTTATTCCATACATTAATTAAATAATTTGCATCTTCAATATCGTATCATAAAATCATGTCTTCGAAACGTCAAAAGATCAATTTCTTTTTTTCATTTATGTAGAAACGATAATTAAAAAATATTGCTTATACACCCTTAATGTGGTTCAGGACAGAATCGAATAAATAAATAAAAGGGATTTGCACATAATTTATTATGGACTAGATAAAAAAATTATAGTCATTCTTACTTTTGTTTCACAATTAAGGATTGAATTGAATTTTTTCATGTATATGGTACATAAATGTATGGATAGGTACATTATTCAACGAGGTTTGCTTGTGTACGCAAATGTGGACACTCTGTATACATATATAGTATGTCTTATTAGTATACATATGTATACACGTGTACTGTTTGCCGTAAGGCCACATACGTGCGTAATCCTTTCGGCAGACAGCTCTCGATTAAATTCGTTTTCACACCCACAGAGCAAAATTATATCCAAAGTTTCAAGAGTATAATCTTTAACTCAAACTGCTGTACTTGTCGAGTTACAAATATGAGATTTTCGAGATTGGAGAAACGTGCTCAGTTTCATAATTTTGAAAAAAATCCGAATCTCCACTTTAATTTTTATAATTTTTAAGAAAATTTCTTTAAAAATATGGATTTTGATATCGAATTAGATTAAAGTGGGTTTGATGATGAGTTATTTTATAAATAAATAGGGATGAACATTGTTTTAATAACAGAGAAAAAAAATTACCTTTGCAGGGACAGAATCCTTTGCAAGCGATGCGAACGGAGGTGTGATGAATGCAGTTGTGATACTCGAGGCGACAGGGTGAGCTGTAGGTACGATTGTCATTGCCGCAGAGGAAGGCTGGCTTCACCACTGGACACTCGACGCACCTTTAATTCAAACAGACAATGCCATTTAACGATCTGACATTAAGCTATACTTCATCAAGAATAAAGTCAGCTTTAATTAACGAATATTTTACATTATACCGACAAATATACTTTATTTTTTATCGAAATTTCATCAATTTTGACCGCTTCGTTTTTTTTTAATGAAATATTCTTAAAAATACTAAGTAATTAAGGTACTAAAAGTGCGCATAATTTCAATTATTCAAATTTTACGTCTTATACGTCCAGCTGATACCATAAAACTATTAAGATTATTAAAGGGATTTGAAAGAAAAACCGGATGTTAATTTTACAATTATGTTTTTTTAATACTTCAAAAAGTATTAGATATATGCACTGCTAAAAAAAATATTTATATATTTTTTAGCGATTGAAATAAAAGTTCATTTAATATTTAAAAAATTAATGGTATTAACATTTGTTATTGCAATGAAAATATAACCATAAAAAATGGAATGTATATCGTTAGCTATTTTACAGAAAATTTTGTACCGATATAAAAATAAAGAGTAACAACGTCAAAAAATAAAATAAAAATGTAAAGAGACTGTAAAGTCAAGCAAATGAAAAATTTTGTCAGAAAATAAGTATATACTGTCACGTACTATGTTGGATGACCAAATTTTGCGTAAACTCATCACTTCCGATGAATTTTCTGATTTTTTTTTGAAATACGCCTATTTTAACGCAAATTTGAGCGCTCGTATCTCGATAAACGATAGAGTGAAATTAATTTTTCTTTTATCAGTGAAACGTGGCGGATAAGGCACTGTCTGTTGCTTACGAAAAAAATAGGGGGTAGACGACGTGACACAATTTGTTTCGTTGTTTCTTCCGAACCATCTTGAGAGCTATAAACCAAAATAGAAAAAAAAGGAAAAAGGAGCTATAAAAAAAAGCATCAGGCATATGACAAAAGTGGAGGGTGTGTCTGCCATTTTTTCCAGGTGTCACGCATGTACCCTGGGACGGGAAAAACGACACGAGAGATAAAGAGGAGAGCTAGGAGGAGCGGCCCCGTCTTGAAGAGACGCGAAAAGTGGAGCGGAGCGTCATCAGCTTTTATCGCTGTACAATTTGTGATACGGGGATGCGCTTTGTGCACCCTCTATGCGAGACGAGAAATAAAAAGGTCCGCGCATGTACACACGTACGGGAGTCTGAATGGGTCCTCCCAGAGCTCGATGCGTGTCTTTTTAGCCGGGAGTCGCGCGTTCGTTGAGAAAGGCTATGTCGGAATATTCTGACACGAGAATCATCGAGGGGCTTCGAGCTTTTTCATAAAACTCTCCGTCGCCTCGCGTTCGCCCGTTTTGCGCCTCCCTTCGCTCGTTTTACGCTCATCAGCGTAATAACTTTCGTACTGCTTCGCTACATCCGCGAACAAACATAACAATGGTACAAAGAGCGAGAATAATGAAGAAGAATTAAAACACGGGAGGGGGCGGGGAAAGAAAAAATAGGAAACTCGATGTTAACGCTCGCGTTTTAACCTTCCTCGCGCTTTTTTTTCGCTTATTGTTTATTATTCGCGAGGCCCGATGCACGCTCTCGGTTCGGATCCACTTCTTCAAAGTTGCTCCGAGTTGTTCATCTCAATATTTTTTTCGTGAAATAGCGCGTATGGAAGCGAAATGGTCCAAGCGTTTCCGACGATCAAAAAATATTCACGCTAATTGCTTTTTGCCTGATTGAATAAACTGAAATGTACATCGAGGACAAACATTTGTTGAATAAAGTGATCAATATATTTAATGTAGGTATATTTTGTTTATTCAACGAGGTTATATTCAAAATAAACCATCGATTTCAGCAGAATAATTATAAATGTTTGGAAGATTTATTTGAACTTGATTGGGTATATATCGATATGTTTTGATATTCGCGAAATTACATAAATCATTAGTATCAGTCATCATGTGTTCTTTAAAAATATCTTATGTGTGTATATACTTCGGTAATGATTTTAATTTAATTAATAAAAATATCAGCTTATTCAAAATAATATACATTATCAATCAATTAGTGGAGAAATTGAATGTTTGAAAGATTTATTTGGACAAATTCAATTGATGCATGATGGGGGATGCATATTTTCACGTTTAGGAAATTGCGAAGTTTTTAAAAATATATTTTATATTTTTACAACTAAGAATATCCGATTAAAAAAAAGCTATTTATTAAAATGGGATTATTCAAGATATTAACTTTTATTTAAAATAATTCATTAAAAATAAATTCATATAGATAAATTGAATGTTTGAAAGATTTCATTTTCACGGAATTACGCGTAAATTAATAAAAGTCGAGTATTTTTTTAAATATATACTTATTTCATGTGTATTATTTAAATAAACAAAAATCAGTTATTTTTAATATATATAGTAAAATAAATAGAAATTGATGCATATATTTTATTTTAAATGTATTTTATTGTTGAATATAAGGCGCATTATTTAACTTGAGATATTATTTGAGAATGGTTTCGATACTGCGAAGGCTTCGTCCATAATTTATCGATTTTGCGATCTCTTCGGAGGCTGACCTCTGTGGATGTCGGCTCGGAATCGGGATTTTAGCGCGCCAGAGAAATTCCAGAAACATTTAAAGAGCTCGCGATATATTGCGGAGAAGAAAGCGCGTGTGCATGTTGGTAGAAAGAGGGAAGAGCGAGAATTGCGGGGAGAATAAGGTACACAAGCGCGCTTCCATTTTCGAGTAATTCCAGAGCACGTTCCTATTACCTGCTGGTAAAGAGCCGAGAAAGCCCGAATTACGGAACGTAATTTTCGCGCTTTCGTAAACGGGATAAAAGCCGCATCATGGACGTGGCAAACAACGAATAAACATATATCTGCGTACGGCCCCTCTCTTATTCTTACCGCCCGAAAAACTTCACCCGACATCCTCAAAATGCCAACAACGTTCGGCGAACGCGCGTTGAATTAGCTTAATTAGTGCAGCCACGATTTCAAGCAATCGCCAATTTTACGCCTCTTCGGCGCTTACACACAACGTATATATACACTCTGTAATCTTGACAAACTCCTTTGGATAAATCGACTGATTATTTCTCGGTTATTTCTGTGTCCTAAGTACATTTTCGACTTTGGTCCAAAAAATCACTAATTTTTTTTTATATATACAACGCACGTTTACTACTCTCAGAATAATAAAAAAATATATGTCGAAATATTTTAGCAAGCCTCACTAAATATTTGACAGCCCTTGAATTCAATTTATCGTTCATAATTCAAATGGTGTTGGACAATTTTTTTCAATATATGATGTATTCGTATACATTATTTCTTCATTATAGAGCTACAAAATTCAGAAATGAAAATAAATTTTATGTTGATTACATGGGAAATGGTATAATTATATCCAGAAACTACTAAATATACTTTTTAAGGATTGACATTTTAACAGGCATTTTTTTCATCATCCTTGAAGTATTTAAAACAATTTAAATTAAATAAAAAAGTTAGTAATTTTTTGGATTATAGTCCAAAAGTCTATATTTGGACTCTATAGAGTCTAAAATATATATTTTTTCAGGGAGCGATAACTGAGAAAAAATCAATTGATGTATTCAAGCTAGTTTTTCAAGATTATACAAATGCCAATAATTTTTATTTCAATTTTTTTCAATTAATCTCTACAAACGAGCCCCCGGCGTTTGCATATTTTCGTTCATTTTCGAAAACTGATAACGATGTGAAAAATTGGGATTCGAGCATAATTTTTCGCCATCCACCAGATCGAACACGGGATATTTCACTGATTTTTGCATCAATATTCAGGATTTTAATAATCAATCTTCGATGGGAGAAATTCAGGATCAGACTGGCCCAAATTTTAATCCGCGCGGGCGCTGTTAATATATGCATATGCGTTCTAGAATAGCCGAGGTATGAAACCGGGAAAAGCTTTCGCCGCGCGAATAAAAATGTTCATGGACGGGGGCGATCGCGATAAAACTTTTGATTCGTCGGGTCGATGGATCGTGTTTTCTCACGGGCCGCGAAGGGGTAGAATATCGCGCCTTCTCCGGGTATTCCATGAATGCGAAATGTAATCCCTACCGCGAATTCCAGACGCAAAAGTTTGTATTTCAATCGCATTTCGCAGTAACAAACTGCGCGAGCGAACAAACGGAAAAAATAAAGAAAGAGGAAAAAAAAACAGATAAGGGAGGAGAAAAAATTCTCAGCTCGTCACCCCGGGACGAAGGATATTTACCAAGCACGAAAAAATCCTACGTGTGTACGTCGACATCGATAAAACGAAAAGTTTCGGGCGATCGTAACATTTTTTGGACCAAATTCTCTCTCTCTCTCTCGGGAAAAAAACAACAAATTTCCAACTTTTATCTGTCGTGAGAATGCGAAACTTTTATTTTTGATACTAAATTACTCGGGGAATTGACGATGATTTTGAAAAACAATTATTCGACTTTTTTCCACGATTTTTTTTCCCTCGAGGAAAAGTTATATCTCTGTTTTTAGTTTTTAGCAATAAATACATTTAGGATAAAACAATTTAACGGTTGTAGAAAGTATGTTCTGAATATTGAATTCACTTTTTTCGAGATGAAAAAAAATTGATATTTTTTTATGGGCCAGAGTATTTTTTTCTATTATTGAATAATTATATCGATACATTTTCACCTATGAAAAAATTTTTCACAGGAATTCCAATTCGGTTCAATTTTGGAGGCGATTTTTCTACTGAATTTTGGCATGTCGCAAGAGCAATAATGTTTGTAATCTAACAATAAAAATAACCTGTGATATTACTGTCCTGAGATATTAATTTATTCTATAAAATATGTAACAACTTTTACAGTTTAAAAATTTATTAAGAATTGTTAAAAATTAGAGGGTTAAAAAAGCGACAACTTTTGATGATTAATACTTCTTAAATTAATACTTCTTAAAGTTTAATACATGTTTCGATATGTCATTAAAGAAAATCTGAACATTGTCAAGAATAAATTCTATCTCGAACAATTTCCACGGGACTGGAAATTTCCACCTTCAGTGTCTAAACTTGTAAAGTTACGAAGTTTTAATTTCATAAAGTTAAATGGCATTATCTCATCATCGATCATGGCGTACTACCTATTCGCAAACTAGGAACAACAAGCAACTTTCATTACACGCATTTTTTTAAATTGACTTGTAAAATGATTTATCACCATAAAGAAACTTAAAAATTGTAAATATAAATTTCATTGCCTGCATTTTTTTAATTAACTTGCAAAATTGTTATTATTATAACAAAGAAAAAAAAATTGTAAATATACGTCCAAGCAACTTCAGTACACGCGATTTTTTTAATTGACTTGGAAAGATGTTTTTATCACTATAAAAAAATAAAAAATTGTATATAAAAATATCTCCGAAATAGATATAAAATGTGATGTCTGATAAAACACCCGTTTGGTTCGTGATTCCCTATATATACTAGCAATTCTGTATACAAAATTTGAGTCAGAGTGATTGCAATTAAAGTTGGTCTTGATTGGGAAATGAGAATTGCAAGAATAAGGGAGAGATTGGTAAAGCGCGCGAGGAAGAATAAAAACTTTCGTATGCAGCGAGAGCACACAGATTTTGGAGAATTTCGAAATATCAGGAGGAGGAGCGTCTGCTTCTCCTTTGTCGCGGGCTCTTTCGTCTAGCTTGTTTTCCGTACTTAGTCGCTCAACAATCAAAAAACTTTAATCTCACGTGGCGTTGCCTCTCCTCGCTTGGGGATAAAGGTGTGCGCCCGGAGTGCACACATGTGCGCCCTGCTCCCGACCTCTTATCCGCGTGCTTGACTACTTCCGCTTTCTCTCTTTCCTCAATACCTCTCTCTGTTTCTCTTCCACCTGCTTTTTCAAAGCTGCTTCCCCGAAGCGTACTCTCGGATATTGAAACTTCTCTTTTCTCTTCCCGACGCGAGTTAACTCGACCCCCCTTATTCCTTTCTTTATTATTCTCCTTATTTCTCCGCTTTATAGTATACAATCACTTTCTTGCGTCCCCAAAGTGAACGAGTCGCCTTGTACGACTTCAACGACTGCACCATGCACCAGCTTTGATCCTTCGTACTCACCTTCATTTTTAAACACTTACGTACTCTTAATCACGGAATAAAATATTTTAAAATTAAAATAACGAGCCGCCTTGTATATACGACTTCGACGACTGCACCACCATCAGTTTTGTTCCCTCGTATTCCCCTCCATTTTTAAACACTTTTACACTCTTAATCACGAAAGATAATTATTACAGATAGTACGTGAAAATATTATAATTAAAAATTCATAAAAATAACTACAATAATGATTTGAATCGATAAGTAATATTATTTAATTTTGTATTATTTTAAGACGATAATTGCTGTCGGGGAATCGTAAAAGATTTAAAAACAAAACAGGGAAATGTCCTGTTACGGCGCATTAACCCGATTGTTCAATAAGCCGTTTAGAAGAGACTCACCGTTAGCATTTTTCATATAGGGAATGCTAAGCGAGCACCGGCACAGCGCGGTCAGCATATAAAACCGAGCGATAATACAGCTCGGGGCAAGAATATGCGCGTTCATTTTTTTCGCGTTTATTTCTCCCTTCTACCCTTATTCGTTTTTTGACCGGGAGGTTTTTCTTCACGTTACATGCTAAAAACGACGATGCTTTCTCGTCGCCTACCTTGTGGCAATTTGTAAAACAATGCCAACAATATAAATATTCCACTGGATTTTTCCATAAAAATAACAGGACGATAAAGCGCGTTACGTTGCCTCCCTCGTGTAATTAAAATACTGAAACCACTCCCTCGCGTCCTCGCCCCTTTTCTCTTCTTTTTTCGCAAATATCGCGAATCACGGTCCAGCCTTTATTTTTTCCCCGCATCGTATTATCGTGTTCTTTCTAACGATTTCGTGTTAATTTTCTTTACTTTTATTCTTTCAATTTAATCCTACTACGATGTGAATGTACTTCGGGACAGCATATAGCTCGACGCATTAGGAAATGGGATTTTCTCATTGAATTGATTGACATTTAAGATACTTTTACTTACACATTTGAAAATTTCTATCGTTACATTTATATTTTTAAAAGATATTATAAATTTGAAACACTAAACTACAGTCGACTCTCGATTATAGCAACATCGCTTTATGACAACTTATTCTCGCTAATGGCAACTTTTATTATCCCTACTACGATCCATGCACGAACTTGGCGCATGCGTCTTTGCATGTACCTCGATTTGCGCAAGCGCGCTAAGGGACATACGTGCTAAAGTGAGGATACACTGTAAAAAATTTCGCGGTGTTAACCAAATTGTGCGAGTGGTAAACAGACACGGTGTAAAATAATGACACTGGTGTATTTGGTAAAAAATGTAAAACGATGTTAGTTGCTAATTTTACACTATACGGAGCTAAGAATCGATGTTTTCCATAATGGACTTAATAGTACCCCACCGAAAGTGTATTTTGTTTACATTTTGGGCCGTCCGCTCTGTGCGGCGCGATGAAGATGTGTATGCATAGAGGTGCGCGTTCAAATAGGCAGAAAAACATTTCAACGTTGAGCGAAATTTTCCCTACAATTTGTCAACAAATCCGAAAACTTGAGACACAGCCTTCCTTTTGGGAATCCGGAGGTGAGGGATGAAGAGAGGGAGAGGGAAGGGAGGACAACATTTCTACGGCGAATAAAAAAGAAAACGTGCACCCGTGCACTCGCCGTTTTTTACTGTCGAGTAAGCTCGTACAAACCACGAGAATAACACTTTCCATCGATACGCGCGACGTATACCATCACACGACTTGAGCCAGAGCATTATACGAGGATTGACGAAACTCTCTCTCTCTCCTTCTCTCTCCTTCTCCCCCCCCACCGTGCACTTTTTCCTCCCTTTTTTCTGCACCTTTTATTATCGGGAGCCTTCTCGTTTTTTATACAAAAGCCATACCAGCAGTCTGATTCAATATCGTTACCCGCACCCCCGAGCTTCGGCCTTTTTACGATAACGCGATTTCGCCGGGACGCTCGGTGACGCTTTTATTATTGTACTTTTTCAATTAACCTTTTACACGCTCTCTCGCTAAACTTTTTCTCGGCGGATATCGTACCGGGGAAGGCAGGATCGTAGAAAAACGAAAAATATATACCTTCCGCGGGTTTCGTGTGCTTCAAACATTCTTCTCTCGTTTCCGGAGGTAAATTATATTTTCAACGAATTCAGCCGATTAAATGTATATAATATATGTGAAGTATATCGAATAAATGTTTTTCATTAAATTTGTATTAATTAAATTATTTAGTTGTTTATTAAATTCTTTAATTCAAATAAATCGATAAAATTGATTAAATTAATTTTTTAGAGCTCTTGGCATCAGGTAATAATGTACGTTATCATAAAGAAAAAAAATCTGTTGGTAGTAAAGTCTGAAATGAGCGTTATAAAATAAAAAAAATTTATGGCTTGACGGCATGCCTCTCATTGGCCGTGACGTCACGATACACACATCTCGTGTTCAATGTATACTTGCTACCTGACCCTTGAAAGAACCTGATCATTAGCAGATTATTGTCTTTTAAAGTGTACACAGGTCAAGTCGAAATATCAAAAAAATTACAAGGTATACATTTTTAAAAAGCGATTCTATACATACATATATGCTAAAAATTAAGGTAGTTCTATCATAAAATCGTTTTCTTAGGATTTTGTTAAAAATTTGCTTAAATTTTAAGAGGTTTCACTACGTAGAACTCGAGATATTTATTGTCAAAAATCACTATTTTCTGCAGTCTTCCATAAGAGCACGTGTTAAATATTGCCATCTTCAACCCCCTAAATATCTTGACTTCTGAGTAGTGGAACTTGTTGAAATTTTTCATAGCTCTTTATTGAACTTCAAAAAAGCTTCCTTTACTTTTTAAAAAATATCCTAAGATTACGATTTTAAAAATTTTCATACGATAACCTTGGATGATCTTGACTTTTGAATATGTTGTTTTTGAAACAATTAGCAACAACTTTTCTTAATAAACTTACGCTCAAAAACCACATGGTATAGAGATAATATGACGTAAAAACTTTTCGTTTGATTATACTAATAGAACTACCTTAAATATTTTTTTGCAGTATATTTGAATTTTTCAAAAAAGTAATAAGAACAAGTTTTTGTTAGATTGACCAAATACAACTGAGTTAATTATCATTTAGTTGTTTCAATCAAAATAAATTTTAAATGGATAAAATGAAAATTTAACATGACAAAAAAGTGATAAAAATATTTTACCATGAATTTTATATAATAGTTTTAAAAAATGAATAGGTATGATTTAAAAATCGATGCCAGGGAACTAAATGTTTTATGTGATGTTTTTCTTAATTAGAAACGTGTCAAATTAAAAAATATTTAAGAATTTTTCTTATGAGAAATTTATATACACTATTGCTAGGAACAGTATAGTTTATGTTTGAGTCGTTAACAGCGATTTTTGACCCAATTTTAGAAATAAAGAATAAAAAGGAAGTATCCTAGAGATTGTCGTATATGCATAAATTAGGTAATAAAAACATGTGGAACGACACAATAAAAAGCATGTACGCAGATATGTGAAAAAAGTTGTCATAGTTACGTCGAAATATTATGTAATTTGTTAATTTTTCAAGGGCTTCGAAGTATAAAAAATATGAGATAAAAATACTTTCATTTTAGCTTCAATGTCACGAAAATAATTTCCCACTCTCGGAGGCTGATGTCAAAATGAAACCGGGGACGGGATTTAATTCGCAGAGTGCTTTCCGCGGCTCAAAAAGATTTTCGGAGCGTTAATTATAAGTAAACAGAGCAACGGATTTGCAATTAAAACGAATTGGAAGATTTGTCGCTGCGTCTTTCGGTGAGCGAAGACTCTCTTTCGCGAGTGTGTGTGTGTGCACGTTCCAGAATGAAACGACGGTCCTGCGACCTACTTATCGCGCGAGCCCTGAGCAATCTCTCAGAATCCCGTTGGCTCTCGTGAAAATTGTAGTAAACACCCTCCTGATCCACCGTGTATATATTGGCCAGGCTGCGAGAAAAGGGAACCGAATTTATATTTTATTTCGAGAAAATGAAACAGCAGAGGCAAATTTCGCTTCGCAAACCTGATGGCGTATCAGATCAGCCCCGATCCATCAATCTTCGATGGTTATTAATTAAACGAGAAGCGTCAGGAGCGTGACAAGTCATTTTTCAAGACACACGGACCATATTCGATATTTTCGAAACAAGAGCGGGACGATCGCGCGATTAATTACGAACGGAAAATCTCTCATTTTCCATCAAATTTTCGAATTTCAAGGGAAAAGACAATAAACGCGTTGTATACACGACCCGAGATGAAATCTGAAAAAAAAGAATCATTATTTCAATCTTTCGCTCCGAGGCGAGTGTTGTATCTCAACGGTAAGTTTGCACCATTTTTCGTTCCATCAAGTTAATGGATTTTCCCGTCGAAAGTTTGGGCGCGTTTGCGCGGGACTTGATTTTTCATGCGGAAATGTTGACTCGGACGGGAGGAGAGATTCATCGATCGCGACGACCAACTTTTCACGAGGGCGAGATAAAAAGGTGCCTCCACCATTCTCGATAGTTTCTCCGTTAAAATCGATTTTATTGTGCGTACAAAAACAAACAAACAAAATGAGAGATAAAAGGAAGAAAAATTCACGTTGCGCGTTGAGAATGAAGAGTTTTGCAAACGCGAGCGTACCTCTTATTGCGCCCTCGAATTTAATTTCCCCAATGGCGAAGCCTCTCTCTCCTCCTTCCCAGGAATTGCAATTGCGGCAAGAATTCAATTTCCCCCCTCCTCCTCCTTCCTCTCTCTCTCTCTCTCTCTCTCCCCCTTTTACCGGAGCACGCGCTATTTTAAAGAAAAGCCGTGGAAAAAGTGTGAAAGCGGAATGAAGAAATTGGAGCTTGGATTGAAAAAAAAAAGAAAAAAAAACGTTAACCGGGGAAAAACAATTACGAGCTTAAATAAAAATATAGTTTGCAGTGTTGTATATGAGCGATTCCACCAAATATAGCCTCGCTCACGGGTCGACCCCCTTCGACTTTTTTTTTAACTTTGAGAATACATTCTGTAAGTTAAACAAAAATATCCTGAAAATTTTAGCCCTTATTATGCAGCCATTTTGAAGTTATGACTTTTTAAAAACATTTTTTATCGACTTTTTCATCAATTTTTTTGACGTATAAGACTTATTCATAAAAATTGGAAAAAAATAGCTTTTCGTAGGAAAATTTCTCAGCTTTTCAATAAAAATATTCATTTTTTATCATACGCAACAAAAGACTTTTAAATATCCAATTATAAATTAAAAAACGATTTTTCTCACGATGCGGCCTATGTAAGCTCAATTTTGATATTTTTTTATGAAAGCTGAGACTTTTTCCCTCGAAATATGTGATTTTCACGATGTGAATAAAAATATAAATTCTTAATAATTAAATACCTTTAATATTTGAACTTTTTTCGGATATTATACAGTTTACAAACTTATACAAACTAGTATACAAACTTATTATACATATGTTATCTTTCGTATAGGCAATAAACTACAATGTTCGTATGACCTTTACCATTTTCGATTGAGAATATCGTACGCTCAATACATTTGTTTTGTTTAAATAATCTTAATTTGTGATAAAAGTAAAATATCAAGGCTTATTGTGAAATTCTTAATAACCCAGGTATATAAATCTTGCGGTGTGAGTATTTATTCTTAGTATCCATTTGTAATAAAGCTCCAGCAGGAAGTCGCAATTAATTATTCTTGATATAAATAAATTACAAGTGTGTCATATGTTTAAGGCAATCTGAAATTCCAACTAGGCTACAATGTTACAAAAATATAATTTATTCATTTCAAGTTTATTGATTCATTAATTGTTTGTTTTAAAAAAGATATGCTGTCATGAATATGATTATTTATTTCTCAGATAAAAATCGACGTTGAATAGCATTTTTTGCCACTGCCCATGGCAAAGGTCCATGCGATGGGCTCGCAGGTTTAGTAAAACGACTTACTGCTAGAGCTTCCTTACAAATGGATACTAAAAATAATATACTCACGCCGCAAGATTTATATATCTGGGCTACTAAAAATTTCCCAATAAGCGTTAATATTACTTTTATCACAAATTAAAATTATTTAACAAATAATGTATTAGACGTACAATATTCGCAATGAAAAATGGCAAAAGTCGCATAAACATTGCAGATTCTTGCTCACGGATCATGACATAGGATATGTTTGTATTAAAATTGTATAAAAATCCGAAAAAAGTTCAAATATTAAAGATATTTCATTATTAAGAATTTATATTTTATTTAATTTTGAAAAAACGAAAAATATGCACATCGTGAAAATCACATATTTCGTGGGAAAAAGTCTCAGCTCTCAGAAAACAATATCAAAATTGAACTGAAATAGGCCGCATCGTGAGAAAAATCGTTTTTTAAATTTTTAATTGTATTTTTAACGGTCTTCTGTTGCGTATGATAAAAAATGAATATTTTTATTGAAAAGCTGAGAAATTTTCCTACAAAAAGCTATTTTTTCCTCCAATGTTTATGAATAAAAGTTTTGTACGTCAAAAAAATAGATGAAAAAGTCGATAAAAAAAATTTTCAAAAATTCAAAGTCATAACTTCAAAATGGCTGCATAATAAGGGCTAAAATTTTCAGGATATTTTTTTTAACGTACAGAATGTATTCTCAAAGTTAAAAAAATATCGAAGGGGGTCGACCCGTGAGCGAGGCTATAATGGTGAAATCGCTCATATAGAGAAGATTTTTAAAGCGACTCTTGTAAAATAAAACGAATGGTTGGATAAACATTTATACCTGAATTATTTCAAAAGTTATATTATATTTTAAAAATAAAGAAATGCAAAGGCACCTCAAAAAAATTATTGGAATTTTGTTTCGAATATAAAAAGAGTCTATTCGATTGGAAAACTTAAAAATTATGTATAACGAAAAGTTCAAAAAGTCCTTTTTAAAAGCATTTTTTGGCTATTCTGGCGTTTATTTTTATTTCTAGTAAAAATTTTAGACTATGTCGTCTACATTATAGATAGAGAAACGTCAAGGTTTGACTGTCGAGGCTCGCCCTTTGCGTGCACCGCGTCGGGCGACTGTCAGACTAACGGGGATCGATGAGTCGACTTCGCGAGGGGATTTCGCTCGGACGGGCGTATATATTATTGTATATCGGGCAACGTACACGGCAATAGCCGACCGAGAGCGGCGGAACCGTATTTATAGGAATGTCTGCGCGGACGCACCTACTGGATCAGCCGGTTGAACCCAGTACATGCATCGAACTTGAACGTGCATTCTGAAAGTGCATACGTCAACTATCGTGACGACCCTGGAAGCCCTTGACATATAGCTCGTTCGACGTTTACTATATAGCTTCGCAAAATTTTTCCTTTTTTTTATCCTCTTCATATTATTTATTTATTATACAATTTTTTATTATTATTATTTGTTTATTATATAATTTTATTATTATTATTATTATTTATTTATCACAATCATATTATCATTAGTTTGTTATGAACGTATATTAAAATTATTGTGTTTTAATACTTTCATTAGAAAATATTCAAAAGCACTTTAAAGGTTGCTTGGAACGGTTTTTCTATGCTATTTGAACTTTGTTCTTTTATCCTTCAAGTTAGTTTGATCAATAACGCTAATCCAACTTTACATAATCGATGGAAAGTTTAGTTCACGTGTAAGCGATTTACTTGTTCAACCTATTTTACTTTACATTTTACCAAAACTTATCGTTTTACTAATCAGAAAACCTGATTGTTTTTTAATGCAACAATTATTATTTCTTTAAATTTGAAAGAAAAATTAACTTCAACATTTTTTTTACAAGTTCAACGTCTCAATAGTTAAACGTCTAAAGATGATCGGTTTTATTTTGATTAAATACGTATTTAATCAAAAGAATGTACTCAAAATTCACTTCTAAATTACTATTCGGTATTTCGTTCCAATACTCTGTTCCTAATAGCGTTGAGCTTCTTTCAATGGTTAAAAGTTTTAAAAAGTACACTTCTTTGCATGAAAAAAATCTACAGATAATATTGATAAAATATTGATAAAAATTAAAAAATGTACATTAAGGTAGTTCTATAGGTATAGTCAAATCAAAAGTTTTTATTTCAATTTATCTCCATATCATATGGTTTTTGAGCTTATATGAGTCAAATAAAAAAAGTTGATGCAAATTGTTTCAAGAACAACATACTCAAAATTCAAGCTCTTCCAAGGTAATTGCACGGTATGTATGAAAATTAAAAAAATCAAAATCTGAGGATTTTTTAAAAAAACTTGAGGAAACTTCTTTGCAGTACAATAAAGAGCTATGCTAAATTTTAAGAAGGTTCACCATCTCTAGGTTTACCATCTACGATTTCAAGATATTTAGGATTGAAAATCGTAATATGGGCTCTTATGGGAGAGCACTGAAAATAGGGATTTTAAGCAATAAATATCTCTATTTGTACGTGGTGAAACCTCTTGAAATTTGGTACGGATATTCGTAACATATCAAAGAATGACTCTATACAAATTTTAAACAAAATTCTAAATAATCGATAAAACTATGGAACTACCTTAATATTATGAAGTATCTTATTTGAACTCTGATGTTTAATTATTGGGACATTTGTTTGCCTCTTGTATAAATAATAAGGCGGACCTGTCGAATCAACATCGAGTCAGCAGGTATACATACGTAGAAATAGGAAATATGTAAAATTTAATAATCTGAAGATTATTTCTTCGTAACACAGTATTTTACGGTAGAGTTAACGCGTAATTATTCGATTCTCGACGGTACTCCGGTGAGGCACGACTGCAATTTAGAGTGAGGGAGTCTCTCCCGCAAGCTGCATTATGAACAATGAACGAACGAGTTGGCGGTTTTGGGGCGGGCATTTAAATACCCGAAGCTCGTTAAGACAGCGGCGCACACTGTGAGCGGCGGCGGCGGCGGCGGCGTTTCCCATTGTGACGTGAAACGCAATGTGCAGGTATATGTGCGTCGTCGGCCGCGCGTTCACGTTCGCCGGAACGACCCGACGCGCGTACTCGTACTACTTGCGGAGCACACGCGACTTATTCGCGTACACATGAGAGCGGCGGCGTCGAGCGCGTAGAAAGTGGAAAAGTAAAGGACGCGAGAGAAAGAGCGCCAAACGAACGAGCACTCCCCGTTTCTCCAGCTTTCCACTCGACAACCATGCAGAGAGATTTATTCGTTACCGACCACTATATATGCGCTTTTAATGACGATTAATTATGCCTCACGTCGATTATGCCAGCACATCAGCTCTATATACTCTTTGTTTCTGTATACTGTATACTATATATTTTAGGAGTTTTTAAAGCCTCATTTAGTTTCAAAGAAATTAGTTTGCAACACTTATTTGTTTTTTTTTTAACGAGTTTTGTTTGCACACCCTGTAGGGTTTTTACAATCCTTCATCATCAATTAATCCTTCATTTTTCTTTCATTCCTTATTGTTATTACACCTTCTATTTTCCTTCCTTATTATTAATATCACTCTTTTTCCTGCATTTTTCGAATTACATCTTTTGTTCTCTCCACTTTTGTCTTTTCTCCGCTTGTTAAATGCGTCCGCAGCTAATTTATTCCCTATCCCTCTATCGCATTCGCACTAGGACACGGGGAAATTGCGGAAAACCCGTGTCGATACAGTCGACGATATTTTTCTGTCTTTTCCCCGAAGCATGCTACCCCGACAACCCAGAAAAACCCCTCTCCCGTTCGGAATTTTGATGCGCGAGCGGTCACTCATCGCAGTACTGTCCGTGGACAGCGTTGCTTTACTTGGGCGATCTCCGAAGTTACACCTCGGTCACGCACCCAATTCCGTCGGTTTGGAACACTTATTTGTTTTAAATTATTAAACTTCAGCCAAATCAACAATTAATTAGCTTCGATTTGCTAAAAAAATGCTTTTAATTATTTTAGAATAATTATTTTTTCTAAATAATTAAATTCCAGCCAAATCAACAATTAATTTGCTTCGATTTGTAAAAATAATGCTTTTAATGAGAATTAATTATTCGTTACGTCGATTATGGCAGCACATCAGCACTATTCTTTGTTTCTGTACTGTGTACAATATTTTAGGAGTTTTTTAAATCTGATTTAATTTCAAAATAAATAGTTTAGAACACTTATTTGCTCTAAATGATTAAATTTCAGTTATATCAACAATTAATTTGATGCGATTTGCAAAAAAGTATCGTTGAATGTATAGGAAAAAAATTTTGTTAAGTCAAAGAAATGTGGTTTTCCGTGATTTGCATCCCCATATATGTTGGTTACTATACTACCTTATTGAAGTTACTATCTTTAGCACTGAATATCTCCATTACTAAATCGTGAAACATTCTTAAATTGTTTTAACATTTTAGTCGATAATTGCAATATCAAAATGTAATTACGTTTTATATGAAAGTCGAGAAAACATTTGAAAGTGACAATTGTGCAAAAATTAAAACCTTCCCAAAGTTACTCTATAAAAATTATACATAACCGAAAAATTGTGCATTTTCCACAATAACTCTATTTAAAGTCATTTCTGCAGTATATGAAACTAAAAATTTTTTTCATGCAAACACAAACATCTGTTAATTATCAAATAATCGAACAATAAAATTTAACGCATTTATTCTTGATCGGGACATTTTTCAAAAAAATAAAATGCCTTGACAATTAAAAACGAAGTTTTTTCACTTCACATAATTCATCAAAATGTTTACATAGAATCAACGACGGAACGAGAGATTAATTTTTTCTTTCTGTTACGTTTTTTTCATTTATTTCATCTGCTTTTCCATCTTAGACCTCGGATTAGCGCACATTTTCCCAGCTAAAATATATACATATACAGTGTATATATGTGAAAAAATACGAGAGTGCGTAGGGCGGAGGGGCTCTTAACTTCGTCGAGACTGTGTCAAGGGTCGGAGCCGCGGGTGCGGGGTCTTCAGACTCCGCGTTACTCGGAAGCGTCATTAACGCTGCGACACAAAAAAAAATAAATTTCCTTTTTTTTTCTTTCATTTCGTTACTACTACTATTATTATTATTATTATTATTATTACTTTTTATGGTACACACGCATATTATTTTTATTTTTTCGAGCGTACGCGTACGCGTTGGTGCTTTTTTTTGCACAACTTCAAATTAACGAGAGTGCGTTACACACGAACGAGGCTTTGCAGCGGGAAAGGTCGCTTGGAAATTACCGGCGAGCTGGGCGGCCGCCCCGGTGCTGTGTGAATTACGACGGGAGCGAAAATTACAAACGAAGCTTGTGTGCAGCGAGCCTCGTAAAAATGCATGGCAAATTGGATAAAATGAATGCGAAATGAAAATAAATAAATCGCGGGTCCGCGCGCGACGCACACGTTCCGGGGCCGCGGCGAGCGACTCCTCACTTTTTTTCCGATCGCGCGCACACGCGTCCCGTCCGAAGCTCTCTCTCCTCGCTGCGGAAAAAGAATAATCGAGAGAGCCATGTCGAAGGGAAGTCAATTAATGGAAAATAATTGGGAGAACGTCCGCGGGATGAATTCGTCGTTCAAGTGCTCGGCTATCTTTTGTTATTCTTTCTGAGGATTTTATTTTTATTTTTCTTCTTATTTTTATTTTTATTTTTTGAGGATTCTATGTAGAATTCGAGTCTGTACTCTACGCGAAAACTTGGCTAGCAAAGGGGTTTTTCTTCTTCTTTTTTTTTTATAAATATATACCTCGAAGTTTTTGATTTCAAAAGACAGAAAAGAATGGCGTACACGTCCTGTCGCTGTACACGCTTTTGGCCCTCCGGGGAGCCGGTGAAAATTTTAGGTCACCGTCGACGGCATACATAAGAGAGCCCGGAGAATCGCGCCCTGGGCAAAATTTACGTTTTTCCGTGTCTCTTTAGACATGTATACATATTTCTTTTTATTTTTACCCTTATATATGCATTTTTTTTACTTCTTAGTTTTTATTCTCGTCTTTTTCGCGATTTTTTTCCGACCCTTTTCCACTCTTTCTCTCTTCCAGTGCACCGAACCTTGTCGCTCGAAATGTCATTTGTTACTTTCGCCAAATATATTTCTGGTACACTTTTACTTATTGAATTACTTTTATAAAATTGATCAAACTCAAAATTAGTCCTCTTTAATTATTCAGTATGATGCGAGAGGAGTTATATTCAGATTCGTGATTAAATTAAAAATTGAAGTATTATTTTTGAAATTTATCGTCTGCTGTTATATATATTTTTTCATTTAGGATGTATGAGAGGTATTTAAAAAAATGTTAGAAATGGGTTATTTTTTTACATACATTATTTTTGAGTTCATGAAATAATTTCATGCCAAATGTGGAATCAAGTATGTTTTTATACAAAAAGAAAACAGAGTAATAAATTTGTGATTTTGATCAATTTTTAACACAGTATTCACATTTGCAATAATTTCTTATTCGACTGGTATAATAATATAGATGTTTTATTTGCACAACCGAATGGTTTTTTACAAAATTTACAATCTTTGCACTTTTTCTATTTTCAATCATTAACACTCTTTCT